>CAJNDT010000970.1:0-107438 GCA_905221615.1 Symbiodinium sp. CCMP2592 | reverse complement strand
CTGAGAATGCTGTCGAGCACAGGATAGTGCGGGCTGGCAGGCGTGAAGTAGCCCAGAAGGTCATTGCCGACCTCGACGGCCTCCTCGTCATAATGTTCGATATCTTTAGGCTTCGAGCGATCTCGGCTCAGCTGTTCGAAATCCACTTCCACCTTGATCTCCTCCTTGCCCTTAAAAAGTGAAAGCTTGACCTTCTGCTTATTCGCGGCAGCCTCCCGCCAGAACAGGTGCACCAAGAGCTCGAAGGCACTGCCCGCGGCGCCTGGGTTAATGTCCGAGAGTCTCCTGTACATCTTTGCCACCTCCCCGAACTCGGCCTTCTCGTTCTCCTTAATACACTTGATGACGAAGTCGGAGCGGGGCATCGGCCGTGCCTCGCTGACGCCCTCCGCGAATGTCTCATCGACTGCATTGGAAGCACCACTGCCGGGAAAGAACGAGACAAGTCTGCTGCGGTTCTTCCCCTGCTGGTCGTCTAAGGGCATATCCAGGGCAAGCAACCTCTTCATCTCATCTTGGGAGAGCCCTTTCACGGCATCTCTAGTTCGTTTCGCCTCTTCTTGGTGTCGGAAGAGATACCGCACAGATCCTCCACACACCTTGTAGGCCTTGTCAGATGGAGGCTCCGAACCTGCATCTTTCAGCTTTGTACATAGAGTGGCGACCTCCTCTTCGCTCCAGCTCCAAAGCACTAGCTTTTGTATGATCTGCAGACTCAACTGCTTGCCTGTGATCTTTTCCTGGCTGTGGCCGGACAGCAGCCCCATGAACTTCACGCCAGCGAACTCTTTCTCGTTCCGCTCGATCAGCTGCTGGATGCCGGTGAAGATGCGAGCCGCTTCAACGGCTTCGTTCATGCTCACGTCCACGATGCAGACCTCGCACTTCGACTCTCTCAGGACCTGCTTTAGCATGTGCCCGTTCCAGCTCACCTCCTCGTACTGCTTCTTCACCTGGAAGTTGGCGATGGTCGTCACGTCTGCGTTCCGGATCGTCAGGTGCAGGGTCTTCTTCGCCTTCTTCTTCGCCTTCTGCAGGGTGTAGGCCACGAGCCACCCGCACCACGTCTTGCCGGTGCCGGGGCAGCCGACCAGCGACACCAAACGAGTCTTCTTCGAATGCAAAGCCTCCACTGCCTTGTTGTGCACGTTGAGGAGATGCTTTCGCAGGAAGAGCGGTGTGTCAGCGGTTGTGTTTGGCGCCACGAAGTCCTTCAACGCCTCGACCTTGAGCAGCTTGTCGGCCTTGAACTTTTCAAGCTTAAGCTTGGGGGGGAGCTTCCTCGTCGAACTTGGAGTCGGCAGTTCCTCAAGCTGCGAACGTCCACAACACCAAATCTAGAAGCTACCGCGACCTGAGTCGACCCTCATGCACCAAAACTAGCCTGGAGACCCCTCAAGTGCAAGCTGACCTGGCCTGGGCTGGACCCGCCGCGACCTCCTTCTTGGCCGCCGCGACCTTCTCCTCGGCCGCCGCGACCTTCTCCTCGGCCGCCGCGACCTCCTTCTTGGCCGCCTCGATCTTCTTCTTGTCGTTGGCCTCTGTCGCCGTCTGCAATATCCGCACTGCTATCTTCTTCTCCTGCAGCGCCGTCTCCTTCTCCTGCAGCGCCAGTCGCAGCTGTTGCTCCCAAGCACTTTCCTGCCAGGCTGGATTGCGGAATGCAGTTAGGCAGGTCTCAGCTACGATCCCGTCTCAAATCCTGCACAGCACATCCGGCCGTGCCTCTTTAGCAACTTTTGGCCGCGGCTCCTGCACAAGAAAAGGCTTCCGCCAACCAAACTTCCAAGAAACTCGCATTGACGCCGTCCTCCAGCGGCCCAGCGGCGGGGCGCTTGGCTGGTGGCATCGTGGAATCTCTCCGACTTTGAACCAAGCACTACGCTCCACCAGCAAGTTGCAATGCAAACCCGCGCGAACAACAGCTGCACAACGGGCCTCGTTCAATTGTTGGAGGCCGGAGCATAGCCCGCACCTGCCAACAGCATGCTGGCATGCTCATGTTGAAAAAATGCGGGAATGATACAGGAAAGCCCGCCTCTTCCAAAAGGGGAGCCACGCAAGCCGCCAACTCATCGACTTGCACACCTGGACCGAGGCCACAAGACCATGCCTGCACTACTGAACCACAGCTCCTGCACTCTACCTCATTCCTGGCCGCCAAGACCTCGCGATCTTCAAACGGGCCTGCGAGATCTCGAGCAGGTTTAGTGCCAGTCGCAGCCGACGATCCCACAAAGTGTCCTGCCAGGCTGGATCACGAAACAGAGTAGAGCACGTCCGAGCTACGAGCCGATCTCAAACAGCGCCTCATCTTCCTCTCTGGCAGCGTTTGGTCTTCGCTCCTGCACAAGACAAAGCTTCCCGGCAACGCCGTCCTCCGTCGATGGAGCGGCGGGACGCTTGGCGGGGCGCTTGCTTGGCGACTTTGTAAATCTCTCCAGACTTTGAACCAAAGCACCGTGCTGGCAGCGCTCAACCAGCAAGTCGCAGCTGCACAACCTGCCTCATCCACTTGTTCGGGGTCTTGCCGATAGCATGATGCCATGATCACATAACTTGTGCATGATGAAGGAAAGCCCGCCTCGTCACCCCACATAAGGGAAGAAAACGAGGTCCAAAGAAATCATGCCCAAAATGCGCGCAAACGTAGATGATGTCCACACTTAACAATTTTCAGGATTCCCAGCTTCCATACACATTGTCGGGTATCCTTGTCGGTAACATATTTTAGTACTGGTGAGGCTTGTCTTTCTGCTTTCTACTGACTTTCCTGCCTGGTTTGAGGTCAATTCCCACATCTCTGGCCAGCTCCCAAGATGAAACCTATGCAAAACATTAAAACAAAAAAACAAAAACCATGTTCCAGTCGTGGGCACCGCTTTGCTGATTGCTGGCTGCTGCGCTGCTACGGCCGCTGCTGCTGGCACACTGCTGTTGGTGCTGGGCTCGGCGCTGTTGCTGCTTGGGTGGTGCTGCCGGCTGCTGCTGCTGGGGCTGCCTGCTGCTGGGGCTGCCTGCTGCAGGGCTGCTTCTGCTAAGGGCTTGCATCAGGCTGTTGCGGCAAAAGCTGCGGCAGCGGTTTACGACAGGCTCCGTGGCGATTGGCCACGCCGGCGGTGGCGACGACGACCGACGACGACGATGGGCTGACGGGCTGGAAAGAGGGGCAACGACAACGATCGACTCTGACGACGCGACGATGACGACGGCGGGCGAACAGGCCGGGAACAGGCCGCGGTGATAGCAGCGGCGACGACAGCGACGACGGCGGCGGGGGAAAATGGGGGCGCGGAGGGCAGAGCGAGGGCAGACCAACGACGGGAGGCCGTGGTGGGTGAGAAACCAGCACGATGCAGCCAAAATAAGGATATAGACGAAGGGCGACGACGGCGAGGATGCGACGATGCGGCGACGACGCGGCGGGGCGTCGCGCGGCGCTCGAACGACGGCGACGGTGACGACGATGCTGGGACCGACGACGGCGGCAGACTGGCATCACGGCGGCGACGACGACGGCAACGCGGCGAGGATGGACTCGGACGCTCGCGCTCGGCTCGGACGAGGCGACGCGACGACGGCGATGTGGGGACAACGCTTCGAACGGCGGGGGCTGCCGCAGATGCCATGCATGCCGAGGTGTTGGTCGAGGGTCCTAGGCCTCGATTCCAGCGACGACGCTGCGGCGGGCTACGGGGCTGCCGCAAACGCCATCAAGGGGGAGGGGCCTTTCGGCCGCGATTCCAGGCAGCCCGCCAGCCGCTTGGCATTCACGGCATGCGTGGCAGCCACGATGCCGGGCAGAGCCGGCGCAGAAGGAGCGAGCAGGCGGAGCACGCGGGGCAGTGGGGCGAGCACGGCGACGGTGCGACGACGACGGAGCGACGACGACGGCGCGACGACGACGACGGCGACGCAGAGCCGAGTCATGCACCCAAAATGTTAGCCCTATGTTCCCCCCGAGCCGCGACGGCGCGGGCGCGGGCAGCGGCGACGACGACGCAGGGGCGACGACGGTGAGGATAGGCGAGGATAGAGGTGAGGATAGAGTGGCGACGACGAGGCGGCGACGACACGGCGCGACGAGCGGCGACCGGGGGGCGCGCGACGAGGACGACGGGCGACGGCGAGCGGGCGCTCGGCGGCGACGCCCGATTGCTCGACGGTCGGCTTCGGCTCGGACGACGACGACGCGATGACACGGCGACGCAGCGACACACGACGACGGCGGGCGAGCGGCCCGGGGCAGCCGCGAGAGCGGGCGACGGCAGGGGCGGGGTGCAACGAAGGGCGACAACGACTGCGGCGACATGACGACGACGTGGCGGGCGGGGGGGCGTCGGGGTGGCGACGACCGCGGCCGGGACGTAGTGGAGACGACGACGACACGATCCAGCGGAGACAACGGCGCGGAAACGACGGCTCACTATAATGTTGGCGGGCGACGCGGCGCGGGGCGGCGACGACGGCGACGACGACGCAGGCCGACCCGGCGACGACGCGGCGACGACGACGTGGCAGCGACGAGCAGGGGCGGCGACGCGGCGACGATGCGGCGACGAGGCGAAGGAACGATGAGGCGACGCGACGACGACCGCGAAGATGATGAACCGGCAACGACGACGGCGCGGGGACGATGGCGCGGAGACGACGGCGCGACAGCGGCGCAGAGACGACGGCGCAGAGACGACGGCGCGACGGCGCGGGGACGACGGCGCGACGACGTGGGGAGCGGAGACGACGATGTGGGGACGCAGATGACGGCGTGGCGGCAGGTGCATGGGCGAGGGCTAGGTGCTCCGAAGAGTGTGGCGACCACGATGTCGGCGAGACGACGGCAATGACGAGGCGGGGCACCGGAGCTATCCTCACTCCGATCCTCACAACCCGACTACCCGATCCTCACGTCGATCCTCACTCAGATCCTCACCCTGTTTTCCGAAGAACCACCCCGAGGGGGAGGTGCGGCGGAGCTTCGAGAGTACGGAACCGCCAGACGCTGAGCCTAGAGCGAGACTCACCCAGAGCGCAGGGAGGTGGCGAACCGGCTGACGATGACGACGGCGATGCGGCTGGGACGACGAGGCGACGATGGGAACGGGACGCGGCGACGACGACGCGACGACGTTGCGACACCGTCCAAAACAATGGGGTGAGGACGAGACGCGGCGACCACGGCGTGCCACGGCGAGCTCGGGCAGAGGATGGAGGTAGAGGCGCCGACGCGGCGACGATGATGCGACGACGCGGCGACGACGAGGCACGACGACGACGACGAGGACGACGACGACGAGGCTCCAGGTCTCTCACAGGTGCCCTCGCTGCCGAGTGCCCAGAAACCCTCACAGTCCTGCAGCCCCCAGCCTCGCCCTCGCTGCACCACGCCCTCACAGTCGCTGCAGGTCCAATCGATGAGGTGCATCACTGCCCAGTGAGGGAGTACGACGCGGCGTCGGCGACGGCGACAGCGGCGGCCATATGGCGCAACGGCGACGATGCGGACGACGACGACGCGATGACGATGCGACGACGACGTGACAACGCGACGACGACGCGGCGGCGACAACGCGACGCGGGCAGCAGGTGCAGGACCGGTGCCTTGCTGGTGCATGACCCAACTCGCGAGTGCGCGGGTGACGGGTGCACAACAGGTGCACGACAAGGTGCCTGCCAAGGTGCACGACGACAAGGTGCGGGACAAGGCACGACACGGCGGCGCGCGGCGTGGGCGGCGCGGCGCGGCACAAACATGCACACGGTACGACACGACATTCCAGTCTGGAGCAAATGAGCGAGAGGAGACACGCGCGCAGAAGGGCACGGCGACGTGTGCGGAAGGGGAGCCCAGGTGCCACCCCACGCAGGTGCCATCCCCACCCGTGCAAAGGTGACGCGGCGACGACGACACGGCGGCGTGGGGACGCGGGATGTGACGACGAGGCGACGCGGAGGGGTGAGGCGAGGACGGGCGACGATGGCGCTGATGCGGCAGGTGCAGGCCGGCGACGACGCGATCGCGACGGGGCCGAGTGGTGGCGGCGACGACGAGGCGGACGACCTCACGACGGCTCGGCGATGACGCGGCGGCGACGACGACGCACGACGACGGGACGGTGAACGGGGCACACCTGACCTGACGACGACCCATTTACCGGTCGTGCTTCTGCAATGTTCTGCCCAAATTGGCCCGGCCTCCCACCCTCCTGTCTCCCCAAACCCTCCACGTCCTGCAGCCTTCAGGCGCCTTCAAAGTCACTGCAGACCAAGTCCCTCATCAGAGTCGCCCTTGCAAGCCCCAGCCTCTTCTCACAGTCGCTGCCACCCTCGCGGCCACCCTCGCCTGCCACCCTCGCTGCAGCCCCCACATACCCTCACTGTCACTGCAGTTCAGGCCAGGCCCAGCCCTCACATGCCCTCACACTTGCTGCCAAATGTCCAGCTGCCCTCGCTGCCGCCTCGCTGCAGCACTCACACTGCACCCCTCACTTCCGCCAGCCAAAATGTGTGAGTATTGTGGGCACGACGTGGGCAGGGGCTTGTTGGGACGACGGGACGACGGCGTGGGGGCGCGGGGACGACGACGTGGGGACGGCGATGCGACGACGACACAGCGGCGGCGACGAGTGCGCGAGTAGCAGGTGCATCACAGCTGCATCACAGCTGCATCACAGTGCATCAAACAGGGCCGCGCCAGTGCGCGGGACGAGGTGCAAGACCGGTGACGTGGGGCCAACACGACGACGCGGCGGCTGGGTGTGTCCGGGTTTAGGTGCACGATACGGCGCGGCGCGACGGTCACCAGCCCCCCCAGCCCTCCCTCACGGGCCTCACCGCTCCCCGAGGACAACGCTGCAAAGAGGGACGAGGCGACGACGACGCGACGACGCGACGCGACGGCGCGACGACGAGAGGACGACGCGACGACCAGACGAGGCGCTTGGGGATCACAATCGCTGCAGCCCCCAGCTCCCTCACAGTCGCTGCAGGTCCAGGTGCCTTGGCAATCTCGCTGCTGAATCCCCTCGCTACGCTCCGAGGGCGAGTCTGGCTCTGCGACGCCGACAACCCGCACTTCTCGGTGAAGCACCTCTACGTCGGGGCCTCGCGGGCCACGAGCGCGGAGCTGCTCTCCGTGTGCTGATTTGCGACGCCATTTCGGCTCGCACCAAAATTGGGGCACCTTCTCGGCGTAGACGGTGCCAATGGGTGCCCCAGTTTCGGCGCGCGAAAAAATTGGGGCACCTTTTTGGGGCTCCTCTTCCGGATACAGGCGCGATCCACCGACGGCCATTTCGGCTCGCACCACAATTGGGGCACCTTCTCGGTACAGACGGTGCCAATGGGTGCCCCAATTTCGGCGCGCGAAAAAATTGGGGCACCTTTTTTGGGGCACCTCTTCCGGATACAGGCGCGATCCACCGACGAGCGAGCTGCAAAAAAAAGGGCAGCGTTCCGTTCCCCGACAGCCCCCCGCGAGGGAGGCTGAGAGGGTATCCCGCCCAGGCACACAGGCCTGGCGGGGGTGGCGAGGCTTCGGAACCGCTCGCTCCAGCACGAGGTTCCCCTCATTCCCCGCTGCCCTAGCTCACACAGCGCCCAGGTGCCCCCTCACAGCAGCCCAAATCCCCACCTCCCTCACCTGCCTCACTGCTTCCTGGAAGAGGATGGGTGAGGATAGCGGTGTAGGAGGACGATGCGACGAAGCAGCGACGACGGCGACGGCGAGACGACGGTGGGGATTTCGGTGAGGATAGAGGCGGGGACGGATGACACGCAGCGCGACCACCAGCGCTGGTGGTGAGGGTTGGGGGGTGGGAAGCTGCAGCCCCCCAGGCGCCGCTGCAGCCCCAGACTCGCTGCAGTGCCCCAAGCCCTCACAGTCGCTGCAGCCCCCAGCTTCGCTGCTGCGTGCCAGGTCCTCACAGTCGCTGAAGCCGCCTCACGGGTTTCAGGTAGAGGTGCTGGGGACCGGGGGGTGAGGTGGTGAGGGTTGCGGCGGTGAGGATTCCGGTGAGGATAGCGGTGAGGATAGAGGCGACTGCGCGACGACCAGCACTGGTGGTGAGGGCCGAGGGTGAGGACAGAGGCGGGGACGGATGACACGACGCGGCGACGACACGACGCGACGACGACGCGACGACGACGACGACGATGACGCGGCGACGACGAGGGGACGACGCGACGACGACGAAGACGACGACGACGCGGCGACGACGACGACGCGACGAGGACGACGACGCGGCTGACGACGACGCGACGAGGACGACGATGCGGCGACGACACGGCGGGACGACGAGGCGACGACACAGAATGTTGCCACCGAAATGTTGCCACTGAAATGATTCCACCGAAATGTCCACCGAGGCGGGGCGAGGCAGGGACGACGACAGCCTCGCTGCCGCTGCCCCAACCAGCCTCGCTGCAGTGCCCGGGCCCTCACAATCACTGCAGCGTTCGGCCTCGCTGCAGCGAACCAGGTTCTGACAGTCGCCCTCCATCACGGGTTTCAGGTGGAGGTGCTGGACCCGACGACCAGCACTGCTGATGAGGGCCGGCGAGGATGGCGGTGAGGATAGCGGTGAGGATAACGGATGACACGACTGCGCGACGACAAGCTCCACGTGCTCGCTGGCCATGACGAAGTCGTGCGCCGGCCTCATGGAGTAGTTGGAGAAGAGCTCCGTGGCATAGACATGGTCGTAGTGGCATCGCCCCTGGTCGTCGAAGAAGACCTGCTGGTACTGACAGCCCCGGCCGTCCACCTCGTGATCACTGGAAACAACATCCGCCGGGCCGTCGAGGCCGGCGCCTCCGCCAGGACCTCCGCCCAGGGCTCCGAGCTCCTCCGGCTGCCCAGCGGCCAGCAGCTGCTCCTGAGCAGACCGGACGGTCAATCCACCCGAGCCGGGCAGTTCTACTATCAGCTCGCCGGACGCCGCCCGCCCTCGCGGCGCTTCGACGAAGCACAGCAGCTCGTGCGCGAAGGGCCGAACGACTACATTTACCTTCGCGGCGGCACTAAGAGGCTGGTTCGCGCTCTGCAGCCCGACGGCTCCTATCGCGTCACGAAGCTCGGCAAGAGCTTCTTCCGGGACAAGTTCACCGAGTGTATCGCACACATGCCGGTCAAGATCCGCGGGAGGCGGCGCAACGGGAATCCCTATGAAAGGGATTTCTTCCTGCCCATCACCCTGGAGGGTGGCCAGAGCGACTCCCTGGGCGAGGCGGAGGCCCACCGGAACGTCGTCGCCTGCGGAAGATGGGCGACCCGGAAGACGGAGGCGTCGTCATGGAGCTCAGCGAGGAGGTCTACACCTACGACGCCACGCGTGACTGGGGCATCTCCAAGCAGAGCACGCAGGTGGTCGACAACCGCGTGGAGACGCAGGTGACGCTGAGCCGACCCCTGAGCGTCCTGCGGGACGTGTCCTTCCATGCTCTTCCGGGGCTCCGAGATTCTGGAGAGCGCCTTGGAGCAGCGGGACGACCGGCTTTGCGTGGTGCGGCAGCTCGCGGAGCTGCTGCGGCTCCCCTTCGAGGAGGTCTACTCCGATTTCGACGCCATCTGCCCCAGGGGCTGGCAGAAGAAGGGCGTGACGGGTCGGCAGATGCGCGAGTTCTGCGAGTGGCGCAAGGCGCCGCTCTTCATCGTCAACTGCCGAGGGCAGATGCTGGACTGCTACGAGCCGCTCGATCGGGAGCACAGGCCCGTGGCCTGCTGCATTTATCGGGACCACGCTTTTTTATGTTTCCAAACACAAACCGTGCTCAAAGTTTCTCGCGCAGATATAAAATCACTTGCAATCGTATTTATGGCAAGCGTGATAATAGTCACAATCGCAATCTGCGAGATCCAGAAGTCGCTCATCTTTTTTCTTCACACAAAAGCTTGGTTGCGAGAAGGGGAAACCTTCGTCGAGCCTCCCGGCCGCCTCAAACGGCCGGGGTAGGCGCAGAGACGGCTCCACGGTGCCCAAAGCACCATGCGAGCGCAACCCCACGACCTTCAAGAGGTCCAAAAGGGGCGGGAGGGCGGGCAAAAACTTCCACCAGCAGCGAGCCAGTGCTTCAGCGGCTCACAAATCAGAGGCAACTGCAAGCACGACTCCTACACATGTACTGTAAAATAAACGACATGTGAGAAAAGCGTGAAGTGGAAAAAGAGAAACTTTCGCAAGCACTATTTCAAAACCAAAAGGTTCTTGAAATTTTGTGTTTGGAAAGATAAGGTGATTGTCACCTCCGGTGAAATAGCACTTATGTTTCCAAACACAAACCGTGCTCAAAGTTTCTCGCGCAGATATAAAATCACTTGCAATCGTATTTATGGCAAGCGTGATAATAGTCACAATCGCAATCTGCGAGATCCAGAAGTCGCTCATCTTTTTTCTTCACACAAAAGCTTGGTTGCGAGAAGGGGAAACCTTCGTCGAGCCTCCCGGCCGCCTCACCCCGCTTCCAAAACGAGGCTCGCGACCCAGCTTTCGTCAAGCAGAACTCTCGCAGCACCGAGCTTGTGAAGTCGTTCAAAGTAAAAGCGACTTGGATCATCAGCGATGTTGGAATGAGAAGGAACACGAGCGTACCAAGCGTGTTGGCCTAGCTCACATTCAAGTGCACTCGCTTTGGAAATGATAAGGTCCGCGATGGCAGTGCCACCCGCCCCCTTAATCATCCCGATTCGTGCAGGCTCGTTGTCAAGATAGTAAACTGTTTGCTGGTGAGAGGAGAGTCTCCCCCAAACCTGCATGGCGATAAGCACTGGCAGCAGCTCAAGCTCATAGATGGGATGAGTGGACGTCGCGAGCAAATGATGCATCGCCTCACGACTCACTTCTCCCGCGAAATAAGAAACGCACCTGCCGTGAGGAGAGATCAGAACCCCTCCAAAGGAGCCTCGACCTTGCTCGAAAGCGCCGTCAGTGAAGACATAAGTGGTCTGAAGTGCCTTCGCCGATATAGTCACTGGCAGGGCATGACAGATTCGAGTTTTAATCATACCCAAAGCCCACTTGACATCAGCAGATAACTTCACAGAGCCACTCGAGCCTTGAGCGTGGCGGCCCACATACTTGACAGCCACTTGAGCGACTCTTCCGAAAGTGAATCCTTCAAAGAAGACGAGTCGTCCCCTCAGCTTCTCTGCTTCCTTCGAAGTCATGCTGCAATCAGCAAGAATGGAATCGATGCAAGCGGTCAGCTCCTCTTTCCGAGCGTCGGTGTGTCCGATAACAATCGAGCCAGACTGAGCTTGCTGCAGATCCACCTGAACTCCAAGTGCCGCGAAACAGCTCGCAAACTGTGGAGCTTTCTTGCCCTCGGTAGCATAGTCAAGCCCAATGAGCCTGAACATGCGATCTACGCACGAGCTCGTATTCTCAAGAAGCGGCTCACTGGTGACAGTCGGAAAGTCATCGTAGTAAGCAGACCAGCAAAGCTCCAGTCCCACCAGTCCGAGAGTCCAGACAGCCATAGACAGCCTGAGGAAGCCAGCAACTGAACCCACTGCACCAAACGGAAGACTGTTGGCGCCAAGGAGGATGGGCTGTTCCGCCCCAGGCTTGTTGACGACAATCCTCAAGAGTTCCCGAGCAACAGAGCTTATGCCGAACTGGCGATAGGCCGCCTGAAGATCATATGTGCGGCCTAGCCAGCCACAAGTGGCCTTGCCGCCGCAAAGCTCCAGAGCGCGTCGCAACATGGATGCAAGAATATCTATAGAATGGACTCGCATCTTCTCCGGAAGACCAACAGTGCAGTTAAGACCCCCAACACTACAGTCGTCGATCGTGCGGAGTTTGAGTTTCTGAAGAAGGCCGAACCGGTGCGCGATGATCTTGCCTTCCCAGCAGCCAGACTCATCAACCCAGAACCACCCCTTAGCGATCTCCTCCTCTGTCTCAAGCCAAGTCTTTTGCTCGACATCCTGATCCTGCCTCTTCGAGAGGCGCCTTTTGACCAGAGCGTGAAAGCCCCTGTTCATGGCGACGACAGTATCCACAGACATTGTGGGCGCCCTCGGGTTGCTTGCGAAGACCTGTGACTCAGCCATCCACCCAGTGAGAGGCAGGCCCTGCTCCACCTCGTCGAGAATCTTGACATCGGGGTAGCCTATCTCAATCAGGAGCTCTTTCCACAAGAGGATGCGCTTGCCCTGGAGCAGCGTCTGTATGTGTTGTGGCCTTCGATTGTTCGCCTCCGCTTCGAGAGGATCCAGTACACTAGCCCGTTTCTCCCAGCGTTCGAGAGTGCATAGCCGCCGCTGGATTACTAATTCAGGAGGGTCGCAGAAGTTGGCCCTGATCGCCCGGTCCACGGCTGGGCACACGTGCATGCCCATGTCCATTGGGTGCCCCGCTTCCACCGCCTTTCGTATGAACTCCTCGGGATCGCTCGGAACACCAACGAAGACAGTTTCGGCAGAGGAAGGGTTCCCGCCAGCAGCATCGTGTACATGATCCCCAGCAGCGCCGACGTCAAGCACAAATCCAAGGTCTGTGCATCTCCTCTGATCTGTGCAACTCATAGATGTCGCGCCCTGAACATGAAAAGCAACAAGAAGAATCCGATCGCCCGACCAGTCGTCAGTAGAGTGTACCAGCGATGCATCAAGCTTGGCCGGGCGCTGCGACACTTCAAGCACAAGCTCCTGCTCCTGTGGATCCGCCGGGCGAACTCTGACGGCCCCTGCTTTAAAGTCAGAGCAAGGGATCAGCAGGTTGGGTACACCGGGAGTGTTATTGACATCGCGGTGGGGGCAGGTCTTAAGGTTCCTAAACAACCCAACCGAAGAAAAGGAACTCCTAGGGAAAACCGCCCTAACAACAGCTGCAAGCAAAGCAGTGGTCCTCGGATATGCCACAGTGTTGGACCTGAGGCCGGCTTTGCCGGAGAAGTGAAAGGCCCCTGAGGTCCATGTCTTAGTGGAATCGAGGCAATCGCCTCTGCTCTTTGCAAATTTTCGATCAGTGGGCAATACATCAAGCAGCATGCTCAGCTCAGACTTCGTGATGAAGCCTTTCTGGAAACACCGCTCGCTCAGGCACTCAGCTTTACAACCTTTGTGAAGAGGTGCATCGTCAGCAAATGGGCTACGGCCGAAACAGGCAAGCGAGACATCCTGAATGTCGAAAGAGCCCTGCCTAAGCTGTGATGTGAGATCCACTGTATCGAGATAGCCACCAACATGGGAGACTTCGCAGGCATTTGTTCCCCCACTCAGAAAACGCGAAGTGACCTTGGAACCCTTGGGAAGGCGTCGCATGAAGCGCAGCAATGCACCTGTCTCAGGATACGTCAGCACCTTGAGGTAGCGGCCGAACTCGGGCACAAGCGGCTTAAGAACCTTCCCGCGAGGAAGTGCGCCGAGCACAAGGCGAGATGCCTGGGTACACGGATCCTGCAGCTGAGAGCGTAAGCTAACATGTAACCGAGCTCCGTGCGCAGAGGCAAACAGCAACAAGCAGGAGACAGCCCTTTCGAGAAAGAGAGGAGGCAGCGAGACATCCTGGCGACTCTTGCGACGCAACTCTCCATCAGCAACCTTAGGGAGCCAAGCATCATGAAAATGGCATCCATCGCACTCAAGCTGCAAGGATTGCATAATGTCATGAGACGAGAGAACAACGGTTCTTTTAGGAAGAGAGCCGCCATGCATACATGCGTCGAAGAAAAAACGGAAAGCAAGGCAATCAGTGGCTTGCTTGATCACAGGTGCACTCCAAAGATGACTGTGGGCAGGGTTACAGACGAAGCACGGAATCCCATGCTCAGAGGCCCAGCGAGCAAGCCTAACAGTGGCCTCGATGGCCTGGTTGGCCAATTCAGTGCGACGTTTGAGGCCAAACGCCAAACCCGGAAGCCCCATCGGATGATTGGCAGACCTAAGCTGTTTCGGCCCACCTGAGTGCAGGGCCTTGAGACGCCGATCCCGAGCGCGAGAAGTTGTGCTGGCATCCGGCACAATCCACAAGCAGAGTATTCGTTCTCGCACAGAATGCAAAAGTCGAAGGAAATCTACGATCTGTGCTTCATCAGCAAGGTCAAGAGGGCAAGAATGCACACCCGAGGCCTTGCTAGCACGCGAGCCAACAGGCAAAATGCCTAAAGAATGTTTGCGAGCGACACCACAAAGCTGTGCTCCGTGTTCCGAAATTTCAACAACGAGAAGATCCGTTAAGCAAAATGGTTCAAAAAGACGCAAATTCGAGGCCTTCCGACAGGGGGCCTCCCATGCAGCTCCAACTTCTGAGGCATGAACGACTTCGGGCTCTAGTCATTCCTTCGAACGACAAGAAGTCAAGCCGTGGTTAGCACGAAAGCATTTGCAGCACACATGCAAGCCTTTGTTACATCCCGGGAGACCTGGAACAGCGTTGTTGTTGACATCACGATTGCAGCCCTCGGAACAGTTGAAAGCCCAGCAAATCGGCTTGCCAGACGAATGCTTGCAAGAAAAGTTCTTAAGCGAAGCGGGCTTGCTAGCTTTCTTAGGCTGCGGTTTGGCCTTCTTCTTGGGGCGAACAGCAGGCTTCGGAGGGGCTCCACCCAGCTCAACCTGCGATGCACCTGTCGAAGGACGAGACATGTCAGCTTTCGTACTGGATCCAGAACCTCGCAGCGGCAGCAAAAACTGAGCGATCCGAGGATGTGTACACAGTGGGTTGTTTGAAGATAGGTGAGAAAGGTGAGATACTATCCAGGTTATAACCCATTTATAAGTGACTTAGGCATGGTGTATCTCGTTTCTATCTCTATCTCAAGATACTATCTTCGACTGAAGATGGCGAGAGATAAAAGACTTAGAACAGACTTAGAAAAGATAGCTGCGCCAAAGTGGTTAAGAAGCACGGATGTTCCAGAGAGGAAAAAAAAGATAGTAGGAAATAAAAAAAAATAAAAAAAGATAAAAAAAGATAAAAAAAGATAAAAAAAAATAAAACAGAGATAGTTCGAGTGCCAACAGGGTTTCAAAAGCACAGCCAGCCGTGATTCATTTTCGTATCATGACTCCACATGTTTTGGGCAGACGTCTCGGCTCGATGCATGCGCATATATAGATAGCATGTCGTCTGGCGTTCCAGCTTTTGCTTGTGTCAACCACGAGCTTTGTGGAAACCTTTGCTCTTTCGGTTTTCGTCACTGCTGTCGGCGCTGCCCTTACTCGCACAGCAGCGGGTGCAGAGCGCGCAGGCTTTTGAGAGAGGAGGCTGCGACGGCTTCCAGCAGCACCGACTGCGGTCCAACCCCGGATCAAGAAGTGCGTTCTTGTAGCACCCCGGGCTGCAGCAGGCTCTTGTTTGCGCCTCACCGGCACTGCTGTAGTACGTGTCAGGTTGGTGTTCACTCACACCGGTGTGCCCGTCGCAGTGCCGCGATTTCTCACCTGCGGGGGAGGACTGCGGCGAGTACAGGGGCAGACCCTGCAAGGACGGCCTCTTCTGATGCTCTGGCTTTGGATCTAGCGCTGCCGCAGAGCACAGGGAGTGAGTCGCAGAACTCAGCCGTTGCAGATGCAGCAGCAGGCATGGGGGACACGGCAAGCTTGGCGCAGCAGGGTGAGCACGAAGATCAGCAGCGGCGGCAGTCGCAGCGTGAGAGCTGGCTCGAGGAGCTTGACTAGACATGTCAAGCATGCTTTGTTACTATAGGCAGCTTTGACTGGGAAAAACATAGACAGGAAGTTCGTGCCTCATATGGTCTTTTGCAGAATTCACGTGTTGCAGTTCCGTGTAGTGCAGGGTCCTGCTTTTGAAACCTTCTTTCACGCCGCAGCTTTTTGAGCTTCTGTGTGGAAGTCTTAGACTGTGTAGGTCACCTGGAAGCCTCCAAGCCATGGAGGACAAAAGCAAGGGTGCGGAGGCTGGATCTTTTTACTCCTGCACCCTATATATACCCCTAAACCTTAAAAAAAAATGAATCCCGAATGCTTCTCTAAACCCATATATAGGCCACATAACTCTCCACCAGAAACCTAAACCTTAAACCCATAAGACCCGAGCAGGTGACTTCCGCCTCGGACTCGGACTCTGCGGAGGAGTCGCAGCCTGCGCCAGCCCCGCCTGCGCAGGCAGACGCCGAGCCCTCCGCAGCTGCCAGAGTCTCGCCTTTCGAGGCAAAAGCTGAGGCGCCCCCTGCTCCGACCGGCCGTGCGAAGCCGGAGGCTGAGCGCACGGACCGCCGGCCGGAGGCTGAGCGTAAGGACCGCCGCCGCGGGAGAAGTCACGACAGGGGGCGGCGTCGCCGCCGAAGCGAGGAGAAGAAAAAAGAACGAAAGCGGTCGCGTGAGGGCCACAAAAAAAGGGACCGCGGAAAGGAGAGACCGCGCACGCCCTCCGGGACGCCACCAGCGAGACGAGCGGAGAAGCTCCGCAAGCAGCTGGAGAGCCGCTGCGGGCAAGAGGGTCAGCGCGTGGAGAAGCGAGGGCGCCTGGACAGCGTGGGAGCAGCTCCCATGCAGAGCGCCCTCGACCCACGAACCTCTGCCGCGGAAGCCCTGCACCGTGTGCGGACGGCACGTGAGTGACGACGACTTTGCGGTGCAGCAGCACTGCATGAGTGTCTTTCACCTCACCGCGCTGCTGCGCCAGCAGAAGGGTTGCAGTGAGGAGAAGGCCAAGGAGTTGGCCCAGGTCCGCAGTGAGGAGTTGTGGCGGTCCTTTTACGAGGACCAGGACAAGGCCTCCGCCACCTCTCCGAAGCCGAGGCCCACCCGGCGAGGGAGTCGTGCTGGAAGTGGCGGAGCGTCTTCAAGTGGTCGCTCCGGAGCGGCGCGTGCGAGCCAGGCGCAGCCAGCTGTGGAGGCTCCGGCTCCCAAGGTGCGCCTGACGCCTCGGCCAAAAACGCCACCGCGACCGGCGCAGACAGACGCACCACCGCCGCCGCAAACAGACGACTACGGCGCAACCTTGACAGGCCTGTTCCAGATCGCCGTCACGGCTCTGAAGCGAGGGCCTTGAAGGGTTTACGTCCAGTTGAGCTGCACGTCCCCGCAGAGTGCGCTCCCCTGGGTTGCAGCTGCACCTGCGTGGGACTGTGCGCTCCTGGAAGGCCGCATGCTTTCGAGTTGAGCTGCACGTCCCCGCAGAGTGCGCTCCCCTGTCACAGGGTTGCAGCTGCACCTGCGTGGGACTGTGCGCTCCTCGAAAGCCGCATGCACCCGAGTTGAGCTGCACGTCCCCGCAGAGTGCGCTCCCCTGTCACAGGGTTGCAGCTGCACCTGCGTGGGACTGTGCGCTCCTCGCAAGCCGCATGCACCGTAGGCCTGTGCTGTGCGTAGAGAGCTGCGCCCCGCGGCACCCAGCTTAGAGAGACTGTGCAGCTCTGCCGCGCGGGTGCCCTGCTAAAAAGTACGGACATGCTCTTGCTTTGTAGCGTAAGGTTATATATATATATATATATATATATGTATATATATATATATATACATATATACATATATATATATATATATATATATATTTTGCGGTTATATAGAGGGTTTCCAACCTGGGGCCCTAAAGCCTGAACCCTCGAAAACCCTTATTAAGCCCTTAACCTTGAGGCCAAGAAATCTTTCGTGTGCGGCAACCCTCAACCCTAAATCAAACCCTAAACCCTAAAAAAACCTGCAAGGTTCTCGCATGCACAAACACTCACCTTGCTGCCGGCATGAGGCTTCCGGCTCCAGGTGTTTCGTCTCGAGCCTTTCTGCTGTGTCCGATGTCTCCAGTTGTGGAGCACGTTCGGGCCCTGGTGCAGCTTGCCAGCGTGCTCGGCGCGGAGTCCAACCTCCTGCAGCCGCACGTGTCGAAAGTGCTGCAGCTGACCTTGCGGGCACAGGACCTCACGCTAGAGCAGAGTCAAGAGGCCACGGTTCTGCTGAGAGACGCCAACCTGCCAGACAGCGTGAAGCAGCGTCTGCGCACAGCCTTGGAGGAACGTCTCCGGCTGCCAGCTGCCGGGAAGACTCCGCGCCAGAACTGGTGCAGTCTCCCGCTCTACCTGCCAGCAGCTCTCCTTCGCTGCCTCCTGAGCGATGATGGCATGTATGTGAAGCTGGACCTGCTCATGCAGTGGCTGCTGTCTTGCGGACTTCGCACGCCTACCGAACCGACCTTAGGTGTTGTGACCGTGTTGGTGAACTTGCGACAGAAACCGGCACTGCTCCACCCGCAGACGGCGCACGAGCTTTTCCTGAAGTGCAAGGCCCGTGCGCGCTCCTACTTAGACAAAGCAGCTCCGTGGAGCGGTGCTGTCATCCAGGAGCTCCCAGCAGACCCGCGCCTGCTCTCCTTTCCGAATGTCTTCTACACTACGCCTCCGCAGCAGATCATCTTACCTCCGATTTTTAGCGATTTCCTTCTGTTGCAGAATGGTTTGCCCTTGCGTTCTAACCACGCATTGCTGGGCAAGAAGGCTGCAGGGAAAGCCTCCAAGAGCTTCCTCTCCCTGCCTGCCCCTGCGCCGGCCGCCTTGCCAGCTGAACTTCAGCTGGCTCTGCCGGCGCCTTCAGGCGTGGCAGTGCCGCAGCCGCCACTGCAGGAGCTCGCCCTTCAAGTCCCGCAGCCGCCACGGCAGGAGCTCGCCCTTGAAGTCCCGCAGCCGCCACCCCAGGGCCTCGCTCTTGAAGTCCCTGTTTTGCTTGAGCAAGCTCCCGAGTGCCGTGCTGTCTTGACGCACGCAGACCTTGCGAAGCAGACTGCGGGGATAGGGAGCGGACACAGGGAGCCTGCTGTGCAGGAGTCGGTTGCAGCAGCCCCTGAAGTTGCAAGCAAGCCAGCTCCTTCAAGCGCTAAGCCACTCGTGCCTAAGCGGAGCTTGCTCGATTGCGTAGACGATCTGAAAAAGGCCCGGAAGCAAGCAAAACACGAGGAGCCAGCGAAGGCGGCCGAAGTGCCCGAAGACGCAAGTGCGCCTGTGCGTCGCTGCCGCCAGAAAACACCAGCGACGGCCAAGCCGAAGCCAGCACCGGCGCAGCAGAAGAAGAAGAAAAGCAAGAAGGACGGCGTTGCAGCCTTGGACCTGCCCGTGGCTGAAGCCAAAGTTGGGAAACGCGGGGCCGCCCAGAGCAAGCCGGCGGAAGCTCCGAGTCCGGAGCCAGAGGCCTGCCCGGTGGAGCGCATCAGTGTGGTGTATGCAGCCACCAAGAGCTACTTGTGCTCTGTGTCCGGCGGCAAGAAGCGGCTGCTGGTGTGTATCGAGGAGAGAATGCACAGCAAGCACAAAGAATGGATTGGACAGCTACATGAGCAGGGCAACAAGAAGGTGGGGCAAGAGCACGAAACGGTCAAGAAGTTGCTGCTGGACGGGCGGGCCCGGCTGCTGGCCAAGGCGCGGAAACCCTGACCGACGGAACAGACTGCCGCAAGGGAGCTGCCTTGAGTCACTGCATGTAGTTTTTTATTGCACCTGCCGAGAGGTAGGAAATTCAGGAGTCTCTCGTCGCAGTTTTTTACTTGCACCTGCCCAGAGGCATTAATTAGGCAAGGCTATCGTCGCCAAAGTCGTTCGTGTAATTCGTCTCTGTCTTCGGACCTGAGGTCCCTAGAAGTGAAAGGCTCCGCAGACTTGGAACAGCAAAAAAGACTGCGAGGCAGACTTGCAGGCCTCAGCTCTGAGTCTGGAGATGTTGCTCCTAAATCCTCAAGCCTTAAGGCCCAGCCCAGACACTACACGCACTCCCTGGGCCTCCAGTCTTAAGGCCCAGACCAGGCACTACACGCACTCCCCGGGCCTCCAGTCTTAAGGCCCAGCCCAGGCACTACACGCACTACGCGGCACTACGGGGGCCCAGGGTTCCAGAATCCTAGAGAGCTTCGAGCACTACAGCCTTCCAGGGTTCCAGGGCCAGGTCCGCACTACACCGCACTACGCCCTCCCCGGGTCTCCAATAGTGGCCCAGAGGTCCTGTAGACTGTGTGGCCCCTCTGGCTCGAATCCTGTTAGCAGTGTGCAGTTCTTGTCCCCGGGAGCTCCCTTTTCAGTCGTGCCTACAAAGCATGGCCAGCGCAAACCCCAGCACTCAGGACTCTGTGGATGGTACAGTATACACATGCCCCCAAGCAGCAGAATTAATCTTAGCTCTGAAAGGAGACGCAGCTCAACGCGGAGCAAGCTGGCGAAGAGGCTGCTTCCCAGTTCTGGCAAAGCGCAGGCTTGACGCCCCAAGCCGAGGTGCTGGAGGCTGCAGCCTTGCCGACCCAAGCCCCGGCCCTGGTCCCTGCGACAGAGCCTTCTGCACCGGTGCTGCAACTGCAAGTGCAGAAAGCTTGTGCCAAGTGCCGCAAGCTCTTTTCGCAAGCAGAAATGCACCAGAAGAGCAGGAACAGCTTCCTTTGCAGCAGCTGCAACAAGCTCAGCACTTTTCTCTGCCGCCTGGACCTGCCGGACTCGTTTCGGCAGCTCGGCAGCGACGAGATCTGTGCTTTCTACAGCAATGTCGCGAAGATGACATGTCCGGATGGCAAGCTCTGCCTGCAGAAGGTTTCGACGCAGGTCAACTTGGCCCTGGAGACGTCCGTCCAGAGCAGCTCAGCCTCCAGCGTGGGATCTGACTATCTGCCGCTGAGCGTCTGGGCTTTCCAAGGCTGGGACCCAAAGACCGTGGAGGCGGCAGGGATCGTCAAGGATGATCCGAAGCTCGGCAAGGTCTACAAGTTGGACATCTTGAATGAGACTAGGACGGAGAAGCAGTCCATCAAAAGAAAAGAAGGCACGACCGTGACGCTTCGTGCGAAGAAGACCAAGCGGAGCCGACCAAGTGGGGAAGAGGCAGTGGAGCTGGTTTCTTCCGACGACGAAGAGAAGGAAAACAAGGAGGACAAGGAAAGCAAGAAGCAGCGCAAGCTTCGGGAGAAGAAGCAGTTGAAGAGCTTTAAGAAGGACACGGCCACGGCGTCCCAAGCAGTGTCCTTGCTGAGCCCCTTGCTGCTGCAGGTGACCGACACCGGCAAGAAGGCCAAGGCCGAGGCGCTGCTTGCGGAAGCGAAGGAGTTCTTGAACAGCGGGGCCCTGGACAAGACCCTGTCTTTCGAGAAAGCACACGTCCTGACCGAGGCGAGTCTTCTGCGTGCCGAGGCAAAGCCTGCTGCGACGCCGAAGAGGCGCGCCAAGGCCAAGGCTAAAGGCAAGTCCCAGGGTGACGAGGAGTGAGTCGACGCTGCTTGCACGCGCTGTGCTTGCTGCGGCGGGAAGATGAGAGTGGGTCTCGTCTCTCCTGTCACCTCGGCAGACCTCAGAGCCGCGTTTTCGCTTTGATGCCTGCGCAGCATTGCCACGCCATCGGCCTTGCTCGCGGTATCAAAGCGCCAAGCAATTAAGTGCATACGTGGACCACTTTGGTGTGTCCTCTGAACACGCGACTGCTGACCAGAGGGATGCGCAAGAAAAAAAAACTTCCCAGCGCGAACTCCTCGACTCAGGTCGTTGTGAGATGTGAGTTTAGGATGAGACGCTTATTTTTTTGCAACATGTTCTTCTAGCATGGCATACATAGGAACACTGCTTGCGACGGCTCGAATTCAAAGGTTTGTGTAGGCGTCTTTTTGTTCTAGCTGCTCTTGCTCGGCTTGTCACCACATGCCGCTGTTCCGTGCTGCCCAGCGCGCCGCAGAGTGCGACCGGGTTCGCCTTTTCTACAGCAAGGGCCAGTACATGGACAACATGACACTAAATCATGCGTTCACGTTGCAAGCTAACTCCAAAACGGCGTCCACACTGCTCGGCGAGAACGAGCGGAAGCAGTACCGTCGCGTTACCTCCCCAGGCCCGTCTGAGGAAGCGACGACTGTTCGCTGGGAGCCGCCTGCAGCTCGCCAGGAGCCGACGAAGTCTGCAGCGCAGCTGCAAGGGACTCCGGACGCTGAGGGAAAGCACGCTGAGCTGTCGCCTCCTGCAGTAACACCAGCGAAGAGCACCTGTTCCAGCCTCCCTGCTACGCAGCCGCGGAGCCCCTGGGTCGAGAAGCTGCGGCTGCGCAAGGCGCTGAAAGCCGACAAGAAGCCGCGCAAGCAGGCCCGCTGCTCGACGAAGGAGTAAGCGGCTGCAGGTGATGCTGGAGAGTAGATGATCTGTAGATCTGTCTCTGCGGCATGGCCCGCAAAAATTACTGCAACAGGAAAGCCCGAGGCTGCAAAAGAATTGCTCTCACCCTGTCTTCCGTACCAGTTCCCTATTATAATATAGAATAAGGGGCCTCAAAATCGTATTCTTGTTAATAAGGCCCCTGTTTTGCCCTCTAAGATCCTGCTCAGCCTAAAGGAGACTCGAGCTTTTGCATTGCCTTCTTTCTGGCCAGCTAACTCCTGTTCGTCTGTGCTGCTCAAATACATATAGAAGGCTCGATGTAGTGAGTCCTGTGCACAGCCATGGGCAAGCGAGCCGCCGTCACCACGAAAGCAGCGGCTCAGAGCCTGCGGCGAGCCAGTGCTTCCACGTACCATGCGGCAGAAGCGCTGGGCTGCACTCGGGAGGCGCTGCGACAAGCAACGAAGCGCCTCACGAAACCTGAGACAACCTTCCGAATAGTTCCTTACGGTGAAGACCGCATAGCCATGGCTAGCGTGCCCCGGCTGCTGCAATGCCTCTGCGCAGAGGTGCCGCCGCTGGCGGAGGCACTGTGTGCTGCGCAACGCAAGGCAGCGCAGCATCCGCTGAACCTCGTGCTCTCTTTTGACGAAACAACCGCTGGGAATGTGCTAGCTCCGGACCCACTGAAAAAAAGCTGCTTGCTTTATGCTGCGGTGAAAGAGCTGGGCACCCAAGCAGCTGCACTGTGGCTGCCTGTCGTTGTCATCGGCACAGACGTCCTTAAGAACCAGATGCAAGGAAGCCTTGGCCCCGTGCTGCGGCAATTCCTTCGCTTCGCCGCCGAAGACAAGCTGGAAGAGGGATGCCTCATAGAGCCACTCAGCACATCCGGAGCTTGCTGTTCTTCACACCTTTTTTTTGTGCCACTTTTGAGTATAGCCCGACTCCGAAAATCAGGTAAGCCCAGAATATAGTATTACATATATTGCAACTCAGGTGCTCCAGCAGCTTCTTTCTCCGAATGAAGCTCAGCGCTGTCATCGCGGACGGAGAAGCTATTCGCCAGGCACTGAACTGCAAAGGCGCTTCGGGCCTGAAGCCATGCCATGTTTGCAAGAATGTGCTCATGAAAGGTCATCCTCTTCTACAAGCAGCTCACGTTGACGGATACGTCTGCGACATCTGCTCGGCCGAAGTGGAGAAGTGGGACCCGATCGGTGATGATGAACTCTTCAACTGGTGTGACTTGCAGCATGCACGGAAAGGCCAGATATCCGCCAGTCTCTTTGCCGAGGAAGAGATGCTCAGCGGAATAGCGTACAACCCCGAAGGGTTGCTTCAAGATG
Organism: Symbiodinium sp. CCMP2592; assembly: GCA_905221615.1. Classification (NCBI taxonomy): domain Eukaryota; class Dinophyceae; order Suessiales; family Symbiodiniaceae; genus Symbiodinium; species Symbiodinium sp. CCMP2592. Next base: position 84,084 of record CAJNDT010000970.1, on the reverse strand, counting down.
ACTTTGCGAGGAGACTCCATGTTTCGGCCCTTGTAAACCCGACGCGAAAACCTGGTGAATAAACCCTAAACCCTGACATCATGCTCTTCATAACTTAGGGAATGGTTTAAGGATGTGAGGGTCTGATATGCAAGAAAGATTCTTCGGTTTCTCGTAAAAGCCCTTGCTGCATGACACGAGAAACTTACCCACTTGGTCTGTGCAGGAGACAACTCCCGCCGAGCAAGTTTTTCTTCGACGTTTTGCACGTGTACTACACGGCCGGAGGCTGTGCAGCAGTGGAGATGGCAGCCATCATCCACGAGGCAGAGCGAGTGCTGCAGCTATCTGCAGACTCATTGGCTTCGCTCCTGGAAGAGTTGCCATGGCAAGTTCCAAGCCACGTGCTCGGATTGTCTGGCCCCCGCTCTAGAGCAAGACTCCTGCAGTCAGCGAGGCTCCCTGCGAAGTCCTACAAAGGAAAAGCAGCTCACGTCATGCAACTGCTACCCATGATCCCTGCCTTGCTGGAACTGTTGGATGACTGCGAAGGGCTCCTGAAGCCTTTGGCAAGCTTCGAAGCTTTGCTGAAGATTCACTGGGAACTCAGCAACCTGAAGCGATTGGAAACCATCCCCGACACTGCGAGACTGCAGCAGCTCCAGCTGGAGCACCACGGCCTCTGCATCGCTGCTTATGGTGAAGGAATAATGAAGCCAAAGCACCACTGGCGGCATCATGCAGCCAAGCAGATAGAAGCCTGGGGAGCCTACATCGATACAAGCGCTCCTGAGGCGAAACATCAAGTCTACAAGGGAGTTGCAAACAAGAACTTGGATCTCTTGGTGTCCTCACCAAAATGGTCCAAAGCAGTGTTGAGCCGCATGCTCTGCTCCTGCTTCGAGCAGTTGCAGACGCACTTCGACAGCCGTGCCAAGGTTTGCTGCGGAAAGGAAAAGAAGGTCCAATGGGGCCAGCAGACTCTCAGGACATTCCAAGCAGTCCAATGGAAAGGCTTGCACTGGAAGCCAGGTGATTTCCAGCTGGAGCCTTTCCCAGGCATGGTCGTGCGCTGCTGCGTGAGCTCTGCTGAAAAACCATTCCTGTTGCTGAGGGAATATGTCATGGAGCAGAAAACTCGTTTCAGCCAAGTCTTTCGCAGTACAGCTAGGGTGCGACAGTTGCACGACATATGTCGTTCCAAACTGGCTTCCTGGTGGCTCATCGAAGACGATGGTCTCTTGAGAGCTTTGCGGTAAAATGAAGGAGCGATTGCGCGCTGAAAGCTCCATGTAGTCTGTTCAATGCAGTCCATGTCCTCAACCTTTGAAAATCAATGATTTTCCTAGAAACAGATAAAAAAAGATAGAAAAAGATAAAAAAAGATAAAAAAAGATAGCAACAAATAAAAAAAGATAGCAAAAAATAAAACAGATTTAACTTATCTCTGTTTTATTTTTTTTTATCTCTCCTTTCTCTTTCTTTCTTACCTAAGTCAAACAACCCACTGTGTAGTGAGGCGTTCGAACACCGCGTCACATGGTGAGACACCCAAGGTACTGACCTTATAAGGCCCAGGGAAGTCCCGGGCCAATAAGGTCCACAGCTCCCGATCGGCTCTAACAACCTGAGCAGCGCCAATGGCTGAATAGCCCGGGGGAGGCGCTTCGCACATGGCCTCCATGAGTGTTGTGACCCACTTCTGGTGAATGTCCCATGACAACAACCGACATTGATCAAAGGCGACCCCGCGCCTCATGAGCGCCCACTGCAAGCGAAGTTCAGTGCTAGTATCAGCTTTGGCAGGCTCATGCGGCACAACAACAAGAGACTGTTTCTCAAGCGATATAGCCGATTTGGCCTCGACCTTCGAGACAGACTGAATCTCAGCATCACGCTTAGAGCACTTGCTGGGTGATATCCAAGTCATGACTGAAGTTTCATAGATTGTGTTCGCCATGTCGCACAGTGCATGGCTGGGGCACAACTCACCAGTCAGATCTAAACCCCTCAGACGCCTTTGTTGAGCTGACAACCGGGCCCGGCGCTCAGCCGGAGGAATTCGCTTGATGTTCTGTGCACCCTCAGGGCCCTCGGTCCCTGTGACATGCTCCTTAAGTACCGCAACAACAAAAGCAGTGGCTTCGAAGTGCAAAGTGCGAAGATCAGCGACCTGAGACAGCGACGGCGCGCCAACAAACACTTCTGAAGCAAAACTCTGAAAATCAGCTTCACTTGGTGCAGTCTGCGGAGTGCCGATGGCGAAGGCGAGTTTGCGGAAAGATTTGATGTTCTTTGCCTCAAGAAGGGTTCGGAGTCCAGGCGCGATTTCATCGCACCGCTGGAAAAAGGCAGCTTCAGACTCGACCAGCGACATGATGCGGGTATATCGCTTCACTCTACTCGAGCCCAGGAGCTGAGACACCAGCGCTCGCTCGAGCATTCTTGCAGTCGCTATCCGTGCACTCCAGGTCCATCAATTCTTTTCCAAGCAGCTCGCCCAATACGCCTGTGCGCGACATTGGCAGCGCCAGAAGACTCGAACCGGTGGCAGCCGCACTCCCAAGGTCCGGATCCCGACGTGGGGCCCACCCTCGGGCCCAGCAGCATTGCCAAGAAAACTCACCACAGCTTGCGTTTGGCCTGCACTCCCGCTAAAGTGGATCCATACGCAAGCTCCAGGCGATCACAGAAAATCGGCACGACTTGCTAAAGGGCCCACGCCTCTGACGAGGCGACTCCCTTTGCACGCCCTCTGCCTCGGACACAGAAGCCCCTGGCCTGTGATGTGTCAGACATCAGATCCGAAGGGCATCTCCTGTCCATCACATCAATCACCTCCTGTGCGAGCCTCCTCTCCAGTTGCCCTTCGACACTGAGAGCAGACCGAGGTGTCGAAACGTACAGTCGTGGGCCTGATGTGCAAAGGTCCGACCATACGACCACATTCGAGCACTCGCTCGTTGCCCTCCTTAATGAGATGCAACATGCGAGTCTTTTTATGCTGGAGAAAACGATATCCTTCAGGAGCACATGGAACTGTCAGCTTACGAACTCGAGGCACTTCCAAATCCGAAGATTCGCTACCGGAGCTGTCAGTGGTGACATGCTCGGAATCCGCAGCTCGCTCGGTAGCAGCTGCCTCTTGTTCGTCTTCTGATCCCAAGATTTCAACAGTTCCATCTCCTAGATCGCCGGTGAGCTCAGCCTTGACAGCCTCTGGCCCAACGCTAGCGCGAGAATCACCCGTCTCAGGCCGATTCTCTCCTGCGAGAGGTGCATGCTCTAGAATCTCACGTGCTGGACCCCTGAGACGCCCAGACCGCGTGCTGTCAGGGAGGTAAAAACCACTCCTGATTTCCTCAAGCATCACTTCCAGCAGTCGCAAGCTCCTTGCAGCACCATCCCGAGAGTACACAAGTGCCATGCGACCCGGCACCGAATGGTACCCCATCTGGAGCCTGTCTTCAATGGAATACCCACGCTTAGCAGCCATAGAAAGCAGCGTTGCCTTGAAAGAGTGGCTTGTGATCCTGTTGGGACAGCCTTCAGCAGGTTCACAATCCAGGAGGCGACGAACCCACTTCCCAGCCTCCGAAGATGAAAGCGGTCTGCTGAGAGGTTTTCCCTCTTGATCCGGAGCAGGCATTAGACAGTGACCTGGCGGATTGTCTATGCCCAACTGCTTCCGGACTCGCATCCAAGTGGAGACCCACTCTTTGTCAGCGACGCCCAAGGCAATGGACACCATTGGTAAAAACTGGAAGCGGTGCTGAGATGAATGCATCGTCTTATGACTCGCCACCGTTATTTCCAAGTACGCGATGTTTCCTAGGGTGTCATAATCCAGGGCCCACCTGCACACATGCTGTGCGTCGCCCCACCTACTGCGGGCGTAGGCCACACAAAGTGTGGCACCACAGAACAATCTGTTCCACGGGTCCTCATCTTCGCTGTCAAGCCTCCTGTGGAGCTCCAACAGTTGCTGGACCGTGAGCGGTTGGGCCTGCTTCCTGTCCCTCGGCTCATCCGATTTAGTGGCGCCCAAACAACGACGGCTAGCAGTAGCAAGCTCAAGCCCTGCCACACCGAGCACGAACCTCGAAAAGACAATGGCTTCGTGAAAACCTTTCAGCCTGGATGCAGGAGCTCCTAGGGCCCTTTCCGCTCGAAGGAATTCGTAGAAAAGCTTCTCACTGATAGGATAGGCTGGCGCGCCTTTCTCCTGCAACCAATTGACTTTCGCCAAAGCCCGGGCCCTCTTGAGCAGCGTCGATGGTGCACGACCACGGAAGAAGTCTTCCAGCAGCCCAATCTGCCCTTGCACAGATTCTTCCTCGCACAGCATCCGCCTCACCTCGCAGTCGACATCCCAACGAAGAATCGTGTGGAGCCACAGCTTAACGGATCTGTCGAAATCAAGAGTCCTCTGCTCTTCCCAAGAGACATCCAAAGACTGCGACACAACAGCCATGAAGACTCTGTCTTGCCGAGGCTTCGAAGACAGTGAAAATAAACCCGAAGAAGTAGGCACTAAGGACTCCTCTGGTTGGCCAATAGTCGGCTGCACAGGTCTGTTGAAAGCAGGTGTCACCTGCTGCAACCAGTCACCTGAAGCAGCAGCACCAAACAGCGCACTCCAGACCCCTGATTCCCATGGAAGCGACAGTGTAGCCTTCGCCGGTACCGCATGAAAAGCAGCCGACAGAGCAGTCTGATACCCTTCAGCAGTAACCCGAGGCGAGGCTGCAGGTACTGAGGGATGCAGTTCCACAAGACTCCACTGGGATTGCTTATGATGGCTCTCAACATCGGATGATGGGAAGTCCTCGGCAACTTGCTGGTACCATTGCACCTCAGCACTGGCATCGTCCTCAGAAGCAGCAGCCTCAACTCCAAGTTGAGAAGCATCTTCAGACACTGCCTGGAAGTCTCCACCCGAGTCCAGCAGAAGCCAAGGGTCGGGAGTCCGCCTCTCAGCCTCATCACAATCCTGATTGGCATGACTAAGCTGATCACCGAAGTCTCCCCCATCAATCTGAAGATCAGCGGGAAACTCGTGCTCCAAGGCAGCCAGGTCGGCATCCTCCAACACGGAGGGGTCCATGGTCGGGCAGGCAGACACAAGAATGGCAGGAGTGGCACTGATACAATTGCACAGAAGCCAAAGCAGAGCATAAGGGCTTGTGGACGACCTTCACTGCACGAAGCATGAGCCTTGCAAGAAGACAGAGTCCTGCAATTTCACGACGCACAGCAGACATCTCAGGTGTGCGTGACACAGCCCTATGGCGAGCGGTATGGCTGAAAATTGTGGAAACTCAGCTGGCAGGATCGATCCCTAAGAGGCGCTCAAGAGCGCCAACACGGCGCATGAGGCTGGTATGGAACCGAGGTCCCACAATGTGGCCAGTCGCATCTTCCAACATGTCGATTCTGCCACCAAGTGCCACACACGTAGACTCGAGGCTACGAAATCGTTTAGAAACAGAAAGAGCGTCATCAGAAAAAGGAGGCTCATGAGACAAAACAGGCTCCAATGGCGTGAAAGCAAAAGCTCTCGTGGATGCATCAGCGCTGAATGGTCCACAGAGGGCGCGCCGCTGGTTGGGAGTCAAAGAATTGAAGACCTCCAACCACGGGCGTTCAACGCCTAAGTCGCCACTTGAGCTCCCCACGATGGAAATGTCCTCAGAGGAACCAGAGCGCTCCCACACCAAGCTAGTGGCCAGCTCGGCGTATGGTTCCTGACAGCCCATCATATCGCAGTCAAAGCGTGCTCGAGCATCGTGGTCAACAAGAGACCTGGTGCGATCAGCCTGAGGATGCAAAGCGGTATGCTTCCAGAGATTAGCCCGAGTGAGCTGACAAGAAGAATCAGCCACTGTAGCTCCACCGAGATCGGCAGAAGTGGTGGCCATTCTGATGTCGAAAGCACGAAGCGGTTTAATGACTGCAAATGGGCTCGAGAAAAAGAGCTAGAATGAAGTTTTGCAAAGTCGACATAAAGAGATCGGCAAAACTGGCCCTTCAATTTTAAGAAGTCGCAGCATTCTCAAGTCGACGTGTAAAGTCTGGGAGGCCTGACACTGTAATTGCCTGGCGACAGGGCAGAGCCGAGATTATCGGTCAAGTCCTGCAAAGCAATTTCGAAGCGACCTAACCAGCTCAGTGACACGGAGCTCCAGACTCGAGACTCGATCGGCAAGCCCGAAAAAGGCTCGAGAGATCCCTGTGATCTCGCGTTGAAGAGTTTCTCTGGGGACAGGATCAGCTGCAATCAGGCGTTGTTCCAGAACAGTCACACGCTGCTCTAACTCCCACACATGGTCAGAGAGCAGCAAGAAAGTATCATCAGTGCTAGCTCGCTCTGAAGACCCAGCAGCCGGCTCGTCATCAGGAGGCAGATTGCTGAGATCCGCCCCACAGTCAGAGGAACTCTCAGGGGCTGACGTGTCCATGTTCGAAAATGCAACGGACCTGTGCCCTGCAATGCCCTAAAAGCGCTCGCAGCCAGATGCATGCACTGCTCAAACTCGGAAAGCAAGCGGCGCAAACAGCGCCCGAATGCAGGAAAGTGGCATGCAAGTTCTCTGCAAAGTGCACAAGAGCCGCAGTTTTGCGCCCGGTCTGAGGGTTGCACAGTCAGCTGGACGTCGCCAGCATCTACGTGACGAAATCTGCAAAACCAGGCGCCAATGCGAGGCAGACACCAGAAATGAAGTGAAGCGATCTGAGGTATGGACCAGAGCGGTCCAAATTGGAATCACTGCGACACTGCAAATTATCTGTCAAGCATGGCAAAAGGCCTGTCTTGAAGCAACGCTCAGCACTCACTTGGGCGTGAACTGCCTAATCGAGCTTCCCTGGCCTTGCAGACCTGGAAACCCTAAACCCAAAAACTTCCACCAGCAGCGAGCCAGTGCTTCAGCGGCTCACAAATCAGAGGCAACTGCAAGCACGACTCCTACACATGTACTGTAAAATAAACGACATGTGAGAAAAGCGTGAAGTGGAAAAAGAGAAACTTTCGCAAGCACTATTTCAAAACCAAAAGGTTCTTGAAATTTTGTGTTTGGAAAGATAAGGTGATTGTCACCTCCGGTGAAATAGCACTTTTATCGGAGCGCTGGGGGCTCCGATCGAGGTCGGGGGCTGCGAGGCGGATCACATCGTGCCGGTGCACCAGGCCTTCTATGGCCAGCGGCAACCCCTGCAGGCCCTGTGCCAGGAGTGCCACGCCTCGAAGACCCTCCTGGAGTGCTCCCACGCCACGAGCCTGGAGAGCAGGTTCTGCCGCCACGTCCTCGAGGCCTACGCTTGCTCGCCCGCCCCTCTTTCCAAGTGCGACCCCGACAAAGTCTGCCACGGCGTGGACGTGGTGAGGTGCCGCAAGAACGCGCTCGCGAACGCCCCCTTCCCCCTGCCCGTCTTCTGTCCCCTCGACAACATCCGAGAGGCCGAGGAGGGGAAGCTGGCGGATGTGACCTTCGTCAGGAAGCGGGAGGACCGGCGGTCGCCCTTGGCGGCCCGGCTGGTGCGGGAAGCCCGCCACCGCCTTCACGCTGGCCTCGCCACCTGGGCCGACTTCGAGTGGTCCCTGGACGCCACGGCGCACGTCTCGCCGGACTGCCTGGCCCGGGCGCTGGAGATCATGGAGCGGGCCTGGCCCGAGGGCGAGGCGCACATGGCGAAGCTCGCCGTCAACGCCCTGATCGGGCTGTGGGCTCGCTCCAAGGACGTCTTCTACTCGATGAGGACCAGCAACCACGAGGTGGACGGGCGGGGGTGTCAGTACCAGCAGGTCTTCGTCGACGACCGGGGGAGGAGCCACTACGACCACATCTATGCAACCGAGCTTTTCAGCAACCACTCCATGAGGCCGGCGCACGACTTCGTCATGGCCTCGGAGCACGTGGAGCTCGCCCGGATCCACTGGGCCCTGCGCGAGGTGCCCTCCCGCTACCTCGTGGCGGTGAAGACGGACTGCCTGGTGTACCAGAGCCTGCCCAAAAAGTTCTTGAAGCAGGTGGAGGCCTTGGTGAGGCGCCGGCACCGGGACTGCACGCCGAAGTATCGCTTCGAGGAGGTGAAGCGCCTTGAGGGGGACTACGGCGAGCCGCGCATGGAGGCCGAGCCACCGAGGCCGCAGGAACCGTGGCGGCACGTGGCGGACCCCGTGGACCACTGCCTCTGCGGCAAGAGCCTCCTGCTCTCCGGGATGCCGGGCACGGGGAAGACGCACCTGGCGAAGCAAATCGTGACGCAGCTCTCGGCGCTCGGCGAGGGGGTCACGCTCATCTCGAAGACGCACTGCTCCGTGCAGAATCTGGGCATGGGAGCGCAGACGGCGGACCACTGGGTGCGGCGCACGATCCGCGCCGGCCGCTGCGCCCTGGACTGGCTGGTCGTGGAAGAAGTCACGCAGCTCGACGTCGGGCTCTGGGCCGACATCGCCCAGCTGTCGACGAACCGCGACGTGAGGTTCCTGCTGCTGGGAGATTTCAGCTGCCGCGGTGCAGGATGCCTTCGGCGGGGCGCCGGTGCTCCGGAACCTCAAGGAGACGCAGCTGCTCCACGACCTGGCCGGCGGCTGCGTGCACGAGCTCAGGGAGAACCAGAGGAGCGACGAGGGGATTTTTTCCTTCCTGGAGTGGTTGAAGGTGGACGAGGCGGAGCAGGTGGAGCTGTGGGGCGCCGTGCAGCGGGCCCGGGAGCTCTTCCCGAGGCGCGGGACGCCGGACACCTGCCTGGTGATCTCGCATGCGCACCGGATCGCCATCAACGACCGGGAGAACCGCAGGCTGGCGCCGTCGGACGCCGTGCTGCTGGAGCACCGCGGGTCGGGGCCGGCGGGGACCAACCAGCCGCAGACCATGCGTGTCTGGCCGGGGCTGAGGCTCGTGGGCGCCGGCGCGAAGGTGGCCAAGGGCCTCTTCGTAGAGGTCCGGGAGGTCGGGGAGCGGTTCGTGCTGGACGACGGACAGAGCTTCTCGCCGGCGGAGCTCCTGCGGTACACTCGCCTCTGCCACGCCATCACCTACGCGAGCTGCCAGGGTCTCACGCTCAGGGGGCGCGTGTGGCTCTGCGACGCCGACAGCCCGCACTTCTCGGTGAAGCACCTCTACGTCGGGGCCTCGCGGGCCACGAGCGCGGAGCTGCTCTCCGTGTGCTGATCGGGCAACCCGGGCATTTCCCGGTTTGGGGAGCTGCAAAAAAAAGGGCAGCATTCCGTTCCCCGACAGCCCCCCGCGAGGGAGGCTGAGAGGGTTCCCCGGCAGCCCCCCCGCCAAGGGGGACTGACAGGGGTGGCGAGGCTTCGGAGGCGCCCCATTCCCTGGACGCCTCCCCGGTGCCTCGCCGACCGGCGCGAGCTTCATCGGTGGCTGGCGGTTACTGATAACCCGCCAATTGAGCCCTGTCTCAGTCGGGCACCACCTCCACTCGCTGGGACCGCCGTGCCACAACCTAGAGCCTCTCCCCGCAAGCGAGGGTCATCAGCACTAGGCCCCGGCTCAGCGTGCCCCACTATAGATAGGAGTAGGATAGACGGCGGCGGGTGCGCGGCGCGGCGGGCGCGACACGAGAGGTGCGACAAGAGGTGCGACAAGAGGTGCGACAAGAGGTGCGACAAGAGGTGCGACAAGAGGTGCGACAAGGGGTGCGACAAAGAGTGCGCGGCGCGGAACACGGGGCGCGGAGCAGAACAGCGATGGAACGAAACTGCAAGCGAGAGCGCGGAACGCGGCGTCCTTCGAGCACGCGGAACGACAAGAACTGACAAAAGCGCGGAGCAAAACTGCAAGCGAGAACGCGGAACGCGGCGCAAAAAGCACACCTCTCTCTGTGGGGAGTATTCTCCACCCCACGGTCCGTTGCAGTTGAGAGGATCGCGATTCTAAAATTCTCCGTGGACCTCGTAGGCCTCATCGGCTCATCGTAGTGCAGTTTCGACCCTCAACGGAGCACTGCTCCTGGCGATTCTACGGCCCAAAATCTGCGAGGAGGAGGAAGTCGAAGAGAGTGCAGGCCTGTGGACTCGCGAGCCTTTTTTTTGCGAGCGAGTCCACAGGCCTGCACTCTCTTCGACTTCCGAATACGAGCAGATTTTGGGCCGTAGAATCGCCAGGAGCAGTGCTCCGTTGAGGGTCGAAACTGCACTACGATGCAGTTTAGAGCCGATGAGGCCTACGAGGTCCACGGAGAATTTTAGAATCGCGATCCTCTCAACTGCAACGGACCGTGGGGTGGGGAATACTCCCCACAGAGAGAGGTCCTGACCCGAGAGGATGGATGAGGATAGAGGACGACGAGGCGACGACGCAACGACCAGCGCTGCAGATCACACGGCAGAGCATTTGAACATTTGGGCAGAACACTCGGCAGAACACTGAGGCAGAACACTTGGCAGAACTCGGCAGGCCGAAACTGCCACCGAGATGTTGCCACCACCGCCTCGGGCCAAAAACGAAAGATCGATGGGGATCAGGGCCGTAGGACCCAACGATCTTCGGCCTTTCAGCCCCAAAATTTTAGGACGAGCGAATCGGAGCTCGACGATTGTGGACCCGAGCGAAGCGAACGAGCGAGTCGAGCGAGCGGAGAGAGCGGAGTGAGAGAAAGTGAGGGGAGCGAGAAAGTCCACAATCGTCGAGCTCCGATCGGGAAAATTTTGGGGCTAAAAGGCCGAAGATCGTTGCGTCCTGCGGCCCTGAGCCCCATCGATCTTTCGTTTTTGGCCCGAGGCTGTCAATGCCCTTTCGATTTTGAATCAGCTTCCTCCTAGCTGATCGATTGTGGGCCCAACACCCTGCTGCACAAGAGAGAGTGCTCTCTCTGGGAGGGTGTTCCAGTTCTCTGTCCTGTGTCGTCTACAGGCCTCGTTTCGAGACCTTGGTCGGCATTTCACAGGCCTGCAGATCTGAGGGTCTGGACGTACTAGAACGTACAATTTTGGAGACTCCAAAGTGCTTGCAATTCGGCCGTGCGCAGGCCTCGGAGCTACTGCGAGCTGTTAGGAGGCGCTTTGTTGGCCTGCGAGCTACAAGGAAGGCGCTTTTCGGGCCTGCGAGCTAGGAAAGCGCTTTTCGGGCCTGCGAGCTGCTAGGAAGGCGCTTTTCGGGCCTGCGAGCTACTAAGAAGGCGCTTTTCGGGCCTGCGAGCTACTAAGAAGGCGCTTTGTTGGCCTGCGAGCTAAGGAAGGCGCTTTTCGGGCCTGCGAGCTACTAAGAAGACGTTTTGTGGGTCTGCGAGTAGCTAGGAAGCCACTCAGAAGCCTCAGAAGCCTGCGAGTGCTGTTTGTCGAATCGCAGGCCTGCGAAGTTGCTGGCTAGGGGGCCCCCTAAAGCCACTTGGAGGCTCTTTGCAAGCACTTTTGAGCCCCCGAGATTGCTGGAGCTCCGGCACGCACGTTGCAGAATCGATAGGCCTTCGAAGTGCCGAATTCTGACCTATGTCTCGAAACGAGGCCTGTAGACGACACAGGACAGGGAACTGGAACACCCTCCCCAGAGAGAGCAAAAGCCCCGAAACCTCGATTGATTTTTTGCCGGAGAAATATCAATCGCCATCAATCGCCTGTTTTTGGGGCCCGCAAGCACCGATTTCGACCCCGTCCACGTAAGCGGAAAGCGCGCGAAGTGAGCTCGAGCCCGTTCCTGGGCTCTGGAGGCGCTGTTTACAGCCCGAGCAGCCGATTGATGGAATTGATGGAATTGATGTGGATTTTTTGTCGCCGGGTGCAGGGGAATCATGTCTGGAATTCTCCATGGCCATGTCCCTGTTTTTCCGACATGCCTCCAGGGAATTCCGAAGTGGACGGCGAAAACGTCAACTTCCAGATATCCTCAAGCAGGATTCTCACTTTCAGAAGAGGTTAGGCACTCCATCCCTAACCTTAGTTTCGCATTCCGTGCGAAACTTCCATTTTCAAGTGTACGGCGAAAACGTACACTTCCCGGACCTCACGATATCACACACTTCCCCCAGTTTTCAAGAAGTTAACGACGGAATCGTTAACTTCGGTAACGGAAAGCCCGCTTCTCGGAGCGACTCCCGGTGCTGTTCTGTCGCCCGAGCATAGGCTTGTGGCACGTAGGCAGCCAGAGCCCACATGCTGCCCTCGTGGGGCTCGACCTTGTGATATCGACGAGCATCGTCGTGCATGTCCAGCCACCTGCCCCGCAGTTCCCGGTCCCCTTTCTTGTCGGCCAGCCGGGCCGTCGAGTCCCCCTCATCGTCTTCGATCCACACCCGCCCTCCTGTGTAATCACCCAGAGCCAGCGCATGATTCAGGTGCCCGGGCATGTTCTGAATGTCACGGTGCAAGCCCATGCGCGGGTTGAAGAGTACAGCTATGGACAGACTGTGGGGCGGGCACAGGCATAGCGACGGCGGGTGCAGGTGCCGTTCCCACCACAGATCTTCCTGCACTGTTCGGAGACAGTCTGTCGTCGTAAGAGCAATATGCAACACGATTTGGCTGGGTTGTCCTCCTTAGCTGAGTATGAAGTGCATATCTGCAGGCAGGTTGTGAGATTGAGAGCGACTGGTAGCGGCATCTGCCAAACAGACGCAAGGGCACCGCAGCAGTCAGCATGCAAGGCACAAACAGCAACTTAATCACTGCCGGCTGAACTTCGTACTCCGCACATCGATGCATGTTCTGAAGAGTGTTGAAGCACGGCCGAGCTCGGACAGTGTTACAATGTCAAAGACAGTGGCAGCTACAGGACTCCGGGGAACGCTGAGCAATCACCGGACAGCTATAGCTGGCACCGAAGGACCTAAGTCTTTCGTGCTCGCACCAAGCACAGCCTGGGGCCCGTCTCCTTGGGCCAGTCGGTCTTGCGGCTAAAGGTCTGGAAGCAACAGTCACTCACAACAGTCCGTCTGTTTCAACAACCCAATTTGTTGCAAAACTTGGACCTGCTCGTTGGGGATGTGCCTTCTCTTTGTTGCAGAGTCCCTAAGGCTTCGGTGCCCAGGGTTTCAGCCCCGGCCACCTCGACTTACACGCTTCAACGCATGTCATGCTTGTGACAGTCCGGCAGCCAGGAAACGAGCCAACCTGGCGCTGATTTATTCATCCTGCCAGTGCACCTATGGACACCCGAAGATCTGCCACCTGCGGAAAACGCACTTCTTCGGGACACCGGAGACAACAGGAAAACTAAGACGTGGCAAGACCGGTCTCAGGTCTCAGGTACCCACATGTCATGTGCAAACTGCAGATGTTCACTCTGTTCAGCGGGCAAGCAGTGCACGATGCTTGCGGAGAATGAATAGAAACACCTCAACTCGTGAGCCTGCAACAGTCGAAAACCACCGTCGAGACAGGAGGTCATAATCGGGAACGCCTTAACTAATGAGGCGATCTGACGAGCTCTTCCGAACGCCGAACACCCTGTCCTGTTCCAGTGGCGGTGGCGGACAGGTACACAGCCTGTCTTAGATCGCATCCGTGAAGCAACCAAACGCATGAACACTTTACGGTAGGGCTCCAAGGAAATCCTATGCCCACTGATTAGATTACACATGAAGTCGTGCGTAAATATATACGAGAACTTAAACTTGCATCAAGCACGTCCTTAGGAGAGTGAAGGAAACACTGCTGGTTGATCGAGCCACTACGGCATAGCCAAGAAAGGGCAGACCCTGCATGATCCTGCACGGAAGACTCCCGACAGTCCCAAAGCCCGCCATGAAATTGACCTCCCGCACAGGCTATCCTTTTGCGATCAGGCACAGCAAGTACCCCACAGGTTCACCCACATACCAAACACGACGAGGGCGGCAAAAAGAACCACCTGTGCAAGATCCTGGCTTCACGGGCGACGCATAGCACTCCACATCCGAGACTGGCTCAGGGCAAGTCAAAGTAACACAGCGGATGTGCAATCGAAGCAACTGTCTGCTGGGAATCCTCTGCAGTGGCTATTGGGTACGTGGGGCAGTGCACTCGGGAGCCCTGCACTCGCGAGCACTGTCATGGATCGATTCTAGATCGTCGAAAGAGATGTCTGGGGCCTCTAGGGCGAACTGTCGAGCTGGCCACTCTTCGTCCGCCTCGCCTCCGGTGCAGAGCGTACGCCGGGTAACCCCTATACCCCCCGGTGGGGTGGCTGACGGGCGGAGGTTGCTGACGGGCGGAGGGGCGGACCCGACCAGAGGGGGGGTGTTGTTGAATAGATAGTTAGTATCTGACGGGCGGAACCTCGCCTGCGGAAACCTCTAACCTCCAACCCGTGGATACTTGACGGAGATAGATAGTATCTGACGGGCGGAGGTTGCCGACGGCCGGAGGTAGCTGACGCGCGGAGGGTGGGTAGCTGACGGGCGGAGGTTGGGCGGGTAGCTGATGGGCGGAGGTTGCTGACGCGAGGGGGGTGGGTAGCTGACGGGGCAGAGATTGCTGGCGCGGGGGGTGGGTAGCTGACGGGCGGAGGTTGGGTGGGTAGCTGATGGGCGCAGGTTGCTAATGCGTGTATGCTCCTTCCAGCTTGAGCACTTCGATCAATCCTTCGATGTACTTTGAGTTCATTGTGATCTTCACGTTTCCATCTCCCATTGACTTGAAACTTCTCTTCAGGAAACTCATTGATCCTTCTTTCTCATCCAGTGGTCCTTCCACTTTGATCTTCAATCCTTTGCTTCTCAGGAATTCAACCAACTTCTTGAACTCTTCTCTTGATGCATATAGCTCCATGTCATCTACATGACTCAGCACAATGATTCCGAATCCTTCTTTGTCTGGTTTCCTTGAGAATAGTGCCGGGAGTCCGCTATCACTTGCTAACCCATACTCTTCTAGGTAGCTTTTCAACTTTCCAAACCAAGCTGCACTTCCGATTCGCTGTCCGGGTAACGTATACCCTAGTTCATAAATTTCTCCATCGACTTCAACGATAGTCGGCTCCTCCTGCTCTACCATTAGGTAGGCGTCACCAACATCGATACTTCCAAGTGTATATCCTTCTGAAGACGCAAACAATGCTGACAGTAGCTTCACTGTGCTTGCTACACCGGTTGGCGAAAACAAACTTGCAATATCTGTATCACCTAACCATTTGAACTCTGTTGCTACCAGTCTTCCACGTCTTCTCCATTCTTTGTCTCTGTGTCTCCAGTCGTACACTATCTTTGTCGACAGAAACTTGTACTTTGAGGTATCTGTTCCTTTTGGCAGTTTGTTCAGCACTTTCATCTTCTCGAGTCTCTCCCATTCGTGCTTCTTGGACACACCTTCGACTTTCATCATTTCATCATCATCTAGCTTTGGTGGTCCGCTTTCAAAATCATTCGACCATTTTGGCATGTCTTCTGGTATCTCTTCTTCACCATCTGATTCTTGCCATTCTTCTTCTTCATCAAACTCAGCTTCCCATATCTTCAAATTCTTCCAACTCGACTTCTTCATCATCGTGATACTGCGGGAGTTCCTTTCTTAGGAATGGTTCTATCTTCTTCACACTTCTCATAAACTTGTCTGGTCTCTCTTCAGCTTCCGTTGGTCCTTCGTCCATCTTCTGCCTCACCACTTCTGGCAGCTCGCCTTTTTCCAAGTTCCTCTTGGGCGATGCTGGCGGTGGATTCTCTCCCTGAATCAACTCATCAGATTCATCACTTCTTTCACTTCTTCTTCTTGTGACACCTTTTCCTCGACTGCTTGAACTGCTGCTTGATGATCCTACATGTCCTTCACCTGGATCTTCGTTCATGTCTTGTTCAGTCTCGCTTGGCGGATCTGACGCCGCTTCTTGACTTGGGCTGTAATCTCTCAACTCTTCTTCTTGTTCTTGGCTTCTTTCTTTTCTTTGAACAAACTCTGGCCTGTCGCCAATTGCCATCTCAATTCCACTGTGTGGTGGCAATCTCTTCGTGGATTTTCTTCCTACCAACATGTCTTGTGTGTAGTTCCACGGTGTTCCTGTTGCTTCTGCAAGCACTTCGACATCGTACAGTGGCGTACACTGTCTTATCGTTCTGCTCTTGATGATTCCTTGTCTTGTGCTTATCAGATTCAGGTTGTTCATCGAGTCTTTTCCAACGAAGATTCCTTTTCTCCATGCTTCACCTTTCTCCTTGACTTTTGGTACTGGCTTTGCTAGTACAACGCCTCCCCATGGCGCTAACGTTCCTTTGTACTCTCTGTCGAACTGTACTTCAAACGGTGTTGATCCTTTCTTCACAACAAACCTATTCAGCAGGAATGCTGCATGTCTTGCTGCCCATGGATACAGCGTGCTTTCTGAAGTAATCTTCACTTTCGCTTGCGATTCAACTCCATACACCAATGTCTTAGATAAGTTCCGAACTGTTTGAACCCATGTTTCTGTTGCAATCCTTGGTGTTCATCGGGTGCTACATCTTGTATCTCTGTATCAAGATTCTTCATCTTCCGTATTCCTTGCACCTTCTTCCTCAGCGAAATCATTGCTGGTTCCGTGTCAGTTCTCAGAATGACTTTAGAATTCAACAGCATAAGCACTCTGCAGACTTCTTCAACAACGTATGCTGTCGCTTCCTTTGTCGCTACTGGAATAACATGTACGAACTGTTTTGCTTCATCAACCATCACCACCAGGGCATCCGAGGCGGCGCTCTCCAGGCGCTTGAGAACGCCCTCCACACCACCTTCCTCGATGGTGGAGAGGGGCACGAACTCCAGCTCTCGCTCTGGGAGCCCGGTCAGGGACTCCACCAGGAGCAGGGCCGCGTCCCCATCGGGCATCCACGCTGCGACTCTTCGTGCCCACACCCTGACCCTCCTCGCGTAGCGGTCGAAAGACCCGACGTCGCGAGCGGAGGCGTCGTACTTGGGTGGCTGTGGGGGAGCGCCACCACGCCAGTTGACGCCTGGGGCGGGGCCCTTGTGCGGGTTCCACCCGCAGAGGCGTGGGGGCATTGTCGTCGATGACGCGGTCGCTGAGCGGCGGGGGCAGAGGAGGCCCGCTCGCCTTGGCCTGCGCGCCATCGCGTGGCTTGCCTAGTGCTCCTTGCCTTGCGAGCGATTGCTCGCCGGCCTGCTCGGTGCCTTGGCCGGGCTGCCTGGACAGCACGCAACGGCTCTGCACGCTGAGCTGGCGCTTCGGACGGAGCCGGTGTGTCCGGCGGGGTGACCGTGGGGTCGTCCGTCAGCGTCTCCTCTTCAGCGAAGTGGCCCTCGCCCTCGCCCTCGTCCTCCTGGTCCTCGTCGGACGGGCTGGAGTCGCCGTGCATCCTCTCGTGGCGGTCTGCTGGGGACGTCGGAGAGGGGTTCGGCGGAGGAGTTGCCGGAGGCGGTGGCGGCGGGCTTGCCTCTTCGCTCTTTGCCTTCTTGCGCGGGCGCTTCGGGTCCGGGCTGCCGCGGCTGTCCGATCCACGGTCGCGCCTTGCCGCGAACTTGCGCCGCTCACGCTGCTTCTTGCCCGGCCTGTTCTTCTTCCTTGCCGGCGCCGGGGCGTCCTTGCCGCGCTTCCGGTCCTTGTCTTTGCCCTTGCGCGCGGGCTTGCCCTTCTTCCCCTTGCCGTGGCCTTTGCCTTTGGGGCGCCTCGGCGGGGTATGGGGCCTGGAGTCTCCACGCCGGTCCCGTGAGTCGTCCAGGCGGTCTGGCTCCTCAATCAACACGAAGAACCAGTAGCCAGGTCCGTCGCCAGGCGGCACCCACGCCCCCCTGGGACGTGAGGCGGTGCCGACATCGGACTCTGCGAGGAGTCGGCCCTCCAATGGGGCCTGCGCTGCCTGAGGCACCACACAGTGGGTTGTTTGACTTAGGTGAGAAAGAAAGAGAAAGGAGAGATAAAAAAAGATAAAAGTGAGATAAGTTAAATCTGTTTTATTTTTTAGTATCTTTTTCTATCTTTTTCTATCTTTCTTTATCTTTTTTTATCTTTTTCTATCTTTTTTTATCTGATTTAAGGAAAACCAGTAGGCTCAAAAGATACCGAACATGGAAAGCACAAACACGTCAAACTTTGCGGCACTTTCCGCAAGGCTGAGTGAGCTGCAGCTGCAGCCGTGCACCAGGGACTGCCTCAGCTCCTGCCGCCAGAGCTTCGGAAGGCAGGCTTGCAGCCGGAAGCGCATCAGCGTCGGGCGCAAGGCCCAGCAACTGGGTGGCAGTTTCCTCGCCAGCTTGCTCAGCATTCAGCTGCGTCTCCTGTGAAAGATAGGAAGGGCTTGATTTCAGGTACTTATACCTACGATGGCAATCCCGAGTGCTCGGGTCTGTAGCGGCCATGCTTGGCCGGCACGGCAGGAGTCTGAGCTGCTGGGGGACAAGACCTATAGACGCTGCTGCCGGGACTTGAGCCACACAGACCAACCAGTGAAGAAGAGCTGCTGGACCCTATTGGGGACCCTGGCGGAAGGTAGTGTGGTGTAGTGCGCCCCTGGGCCTTGGGAGCCTGAAGGAGAGTAGTGCCTGGAGCCCTCTACGAATCTGGGCCAGCTGGGGCCGGGTAGTGCAGGGTAGTGCGTGTAGTGCCTCATCTGGGCCTCAACCCTGGAGGCCAGAAGGTCTTTGCCTCTGGCAGATTCTGAGACCTAGTAGGCTGCTGCTGCTGCTGCTGGCGGGACCCCCCAATACAGGCACAGCGGACAGCTGCAAGAGAGTGTCTTGCAATCTGTTTCACTTCCGCTTCAAGATTCAAGGCTTCGGGCATAAGCCTTCTGGGTTTAGGAAGGATGTGTGCAAGCTCCAGCTGGTTTTTGGCCTCAAAGAAGGGCTCGGCGTTTTCCACGTGTGCAGAAAGGACGTGCACTTCGTAAGCTGTGCCGGCCAGTATAGAAACGCCAATCAGAGCATTTCTTCTGGGATCGTGCAGTCTGGTCTCGCATTGCCTCTTCAAGCCTCGCGGAAGGTGCACGAAAAAAACTACATGCACGGACTCGTCAAAGCGCCGTCTGTTGATACTCCTGCTATCTCTGTTTTATCTTTTTTTATCTTTTCCTATCTTTTTTTATCTTTTTTTATATGTTTTTATATGTTTTTATCTTTTTCTTTCTCTTCTGGCCATACACTACTTCTTCACCCTGTTGGCGCAGCTATCTTTTCTAAGTCCGTTCTAAGTCTTTTATCTCTTGCCATCTTCCGTCGAAGATAGTATCTTGAGATAGAGATAGAAACGAGTTAGACCATGCCTAAGTCACTTATAAATGGTTTATAACCTGGATAGTATCTCACCTATCTCACCTATCTTCAAACAACCCACTGTGCAGGGTTCATTGTACGGCTTGTGAGCGCCCGACTTCGCACTCGCCTGTGGCAGGAACTCGCGCTCAAAAGAGGGGCTCCTGTCTTCGCGAGTCTCCTTGGGCTCGTCTTTCACCCGGCCGCCCCCCTTGTCCTTCTTGAGGGGGTAAGCTTTCGGCACTGGCATCCCCTTTGTCCTTGGGGTGCCGTGGCTCCTTCTCCTTCGGCTCGGTCTTCACTGCCTTAGGAGGCTCCGGAGTAGCCGCTGCGGCCGTGGAAGCTGTTGGGCCTGGAGAGGCGGCTGCACTAGCCTCTCCGGTGACCTTCATCGGGACTCTCGAGGGCATCACCACGGGCACGCCGACAGGCACCCTGAAGTACCCTATAAAACTGTCCCGAGGCAGTGTACAACCCCTGCTGGGCCGTCCCATCCGGGTAGATGGTCGTCTGCGGGAGTGGCGGTGGTCCCGGAGAGGCGCCGAGGCCTGGAACCGGTACCGCCGGTCGGAGGAAGGGAGCTCGCAGCCGGAGGCGGTGGTGGCGCTGAGCTCCCCTCGGTGCTGCTGTAAGTCTCGCTAGGAGGAGCTTCCCCAGCTGGGTCCCGGTTGCCTTCTCGCCAAGTCCGTGGCGCCGCTTTGCGCGGGGGCGCCTTATTCACCAGGCTCGCTGGGCCGATTGGCCTCAGCTCAGCACCCGCGGGATTCCGCGCGGTGCTTGCGCTCCGGGCCGATCGTGGCCGGGCGCTCTCAGGGGCACCAATGCCGCTTCGGGCTGGTGCTGCAGAAAGGGGCACCTCAGCCGGATGGCGAGGCACAGAAGATCGCGCACCTCAGCCGGAGGGCGAGGCGCAGAGGATTGTGCACCTCAGCCAGGAGGCGAGGCACCGAAGGTTGTGCACCTCAACCGGAGGGTGAGGCACTGAAGGGGAGGTGCACCTGGGGCTGAAGGGCGAGGCGCGTAAGCACCGTCGGCCCTAAGGCGAGGCACTCCAGGTGAGAACCTGGAGGGAGCTGTCGAACCCGAGGCCCGATCTTCTCTCGCTCCGCTACCAGTATCAGAAAACACGCGCAACACACCTTTTGCTCAGGCGGTTGCCCAGACTCAAGGGCCCTACTGGGAAGAACCGTGGCTTTGTAAGTGTTTATATAGATTGCAAGCATGTTGTTAAATAGCTTGCAACCCGGTTGTATCTATATTGCAAATCACTATAAGTGTGATAAACAAATACAACTGTTAAGAGACTTAGCTAAGTGTTTACATAAGTGGTGTAAGTATGTTAAACATTTACAAAGGTTAGGGGGTTTAGCTAAAGTTTAGCTAAGTTAACATAACTTTTTGAAGTACAGTTCTTATATAGGGAAATGACTATGTTAGGCACGTAAATGACTTGTGTTTCAAGGGTGCATGTATACAGGGGGGGGGCAGGGCGGACAATTAAATGCATATCCTGTTGCCATGCAGCCGTTTTTTTTCAAGAGAACTTGGAAAAGATGAAGCCTGCCTGGGCTACGGCCGTGGAGCAGGCATTGAAGAAAGATGCTCCGGCATTGGAGAGATGGACGGAGATCGAAACTATCCTGCAGGAGAGCAGGAAGTGCTACAGGCAGGGGCTGCGGCCGGGTCAAGTCCTGGTGCACCCGTCGAATCGCTCAGGGTTAGGATTGAATGGAGCCCAAGTTCACAAGACAGGGGCCCAAGTGCAATCTGTAGGCTTCAGCTCCATGGAGCTGAAGCGAAGTGTTTGCATGGAAATATCCACGGATAGAGCTCTGAGCCAAAAGGCCTTTAGTTTCAACAAGCGGCAAGTGGATATGAATGGAGGGCTGCTAGCTGAGGTGCGAGGCGATGAGCGATACATGTCGTTAGCATGCAGTCACTTTACGGCATTTTGCCGTGCCTGCATTGCAGCATGTCCCTCGGACCAAGAGACGGTGTCGGACAACGGCAAGCTCACGTTGCAGCGATTGTCTACGGACTTTCGGCAGGCCGTGGATAATGGATGGGAGTGGCTGGTGCTGTCAGCGGAAGTTGATGCCGTACTGCCCTCGCTGGCCTCCTTCGTTCAGGAAGTCATGAATGCAGCCCAAGGAGTTGCAAGAACGGCAGGCGAGCTGGAGCTCGCCATGGCGATGGTGACCCGAGCAAAGTTGCTGGCAGAGCAAGGTTTGTGCATCGACTGGGATGTTGTGCAAGCTGATGTAGCAGCCACGGTGCCGGATGCCTCGCCACAGACCGTGGCCGCTTGCGGGTTGTTCTGCAGATTCTATGCAGGAGGAACCGAAGCACCTCTGCTGAAGTTTTTGCACGACTTTTCCTTGAAATATGGGGCAAGCAAAAGATTGGGAGAGGAATTCATGTCCACGGTCGCCGGCCTCCGGTTTGCAGGGCAGGAGCGATCGCATGCTTTCGCAAGGGCTGCGATGATCGCGACGAACCTGACAGCCACAAAAGTGGTAGACGGTGTGGCTCGGCTGCTGAGCAAGAGCGATGTCAGCAGGCTCTGTGCGAAAGGCATGGAAGATGCTGTAAAGGATTGGGAGGAGCTTCTTGCTCGTGCCTGGGCTCACACTCAGAATGTGACGGATGCAAGTGCACGTGCCAAGGCAGTTGAGTGCTTCGGTCGCCTGATGGTTCGCAGCACCCTCTTCATGTGCAAGAAAGAGAAGTCGGGGCAAGAAGGCCTTGAGCACGGGTCCTTGGCCAATTTGCTGACTTTGTACGAACACGAGATGGGTGGCAAGAGTGCCGGTGCAACACCGGCTGCTGCTACAAAAGATGGGCCGTCTGATGCGGCCCCTGCGACCTTGGAGAACATGCAGGACCCGGCCTTCCTGATGAAGCTGCAAGGCTTCGCAGAGGGGAACCTGTACAAAGGCAAGCAGAAGTATCAGGACATCTGGCCTTGGAAGCTGGAGAAAATCGGCCAGAGCCACGGCTCTTTCTCGCTGTCTTGCCCAGTGAGGTGGGACAAGGAGGTCGAGGTGCTTCTGAGCGAGCTCAAGAAATTTTTCGATCTGTATAGCGGAGATGCACCCGAAGTGGTGTCTGACTCTGTGGACCGACTGCCCCATAATACGGAGGCTTGCAGCCAAGAGAGACTCCGAGGAGAGCTCTTCGAGCTCTGCTGCGAGTATTTCCTGAAGTACTCGCACTGTGAAGAGGAGTTGACCTTTTTGAAGAATCCCACGTGCTGTCTGTTGGAGGGCAAAGCCAAGACAGGCAAGCTGACGATCTTCCCCTTCACGGATCAGATTTCAAAGATTGGCTTAAAGCCGGCAGCTGGCAGTGTGGAGGTTTGGCATTCGGCCTCGGGCACAAGCTTGTATATTTCACCCCCGGCTGCAGCCGGAAGTTTGCTATCTGCCTTCTGGCAGATCCCGGTCGGCTCAGAGCCGAATCTGGCGACAGTCCTTCTCAACGAGAAGGGCTGGAAGATTCCCATTTTGAAGAACACTGCTTCGCTGAAGGAGTGCATCCTGTACAGGCCGAAGCCTGCCGAAAGTTTGAGGGCCTCGGCCCAAGAGCTGGATCAAGGATCCGCTGCCTCGCGAAAGCGAAAGGCTTCTTGAGTTACTCGACAGTTCTCGCTTGCTGAGTTTTCCGGGAAAAGGTGCACTAGCTCCTATATCCCACCACCATCCCCAGAACGCCTCCGGGACAATAGCGGTAGTAAGTAGTTAGCTTGCGAGCTAGCCGAGCGACGACCGACAGGGAGCAACGCACTCAGCTAGCACGGACGGACTTTTTATCTGGAGTGGCAACTATCCCAGGTTGCCTGGAGATCCGATAGCCTTCGGCTATCCATCCCCACGCATCGCCACTCAGGCTACCAGGGATCCAGCTTCCGGGCCTTTCGGCTAAACTTCGACACCCTATCCGGGGTCCCTCGCTTTCGCGTGCCTAGCTCCTTGTAGAAGCCATCTGCATGCGCGAGTAGCCGGCCAAGGACTCGCCACTTGAAGTCCTCCCCCTGGGTCGAACTCCTTAAATTCCTCATTAGTGAGGTCGTCCGCTAGCTGGTTGATGTCTCTCCGTATCCACTGGAGCTGTAGCTCACAGTTCTTATGGGATAGCTCTTCCGCTACCTCCATTAAAATTAGCATGGAAGGATACTTGGTCGTCATAGCCTTCTTCACAAGTGCCTCATTGGACTTGTTATCCGTGTATCCGCGGATGGCTACTCGCGAGGTCTTTCTATCCTCGCCCTCGGGAACCCAGAGACGTATCCCCACGAGGGTCGCTAGCAGTTCTAGCGCAGCTATCACTTTCTTGGGATCTCCTTTCGAGAAGGCCCAGGGAGCCCAGGCCCTATCCACTTCGAGTGAAAACCAGGGTCCCGGCTTCCCTTCGGATATTTCCAGAAAGCCCCCTATCCAGGCCCTATCGGACTCAGCTTTAGCGTCAGTGAAAAAGCTCAGTGGTGGTAGCCCAGCGTAGAGGGTCACGGGACGTTGAAGTCTCTCCCCCTGGTCGAGCTTGTCGGCTAGCCATCGCATCAGAACCCTCAGCATCGTGGGTATGATGAGGTATCCCGTCTTCCCCTGGATAGCCGCGCACCAGGCGTGGAGGGGGCCCAGGAAGGGTCTGCCAATCCAATGCTATGGCCGCGAAGCCTAGTCTTCCTAGCCCCTGCTGCATCTCCTTGGCCATGACCTTGCCGGAGGCCACCTTGTCGTTTAGCCAAGATGAGAGCCAGGATGCACGCTTCTTCGACATGCCTAGCCTGTTGGAGGAATACTCTGCTCTATAGCCACCTCGAGTCTTCGCCCACTTGAAGGGATAGCCCAGGACAGAGAGGAGGAGGTAACTCAGAGGAATCCCCTTCCTCCCCTCCGTCCCTATCCCCAGGGCCTCGAGGTCGTCGGCATATAGCAGGAGGTCGATGGGGTAGCCAGGTCCCAACAGATGATGGGTTGCCCGTAGCCCACATGCGGCTATCCTAGTCCACCAGTAGCTTGCTGGAGATAGCCCGAAGGTACCCACCTTGTTGACGTAGACGATCTGGCTATCCGGGTCCCCGGGGACCGTCTCCTCGGTATCTATCTGGCACCCCATGAAGCCGTGCTCGCTAGCCTGGTGTTTGTATCGCCGATGGGCCTTCGAGATATCCCCAACGACCGAAAAAGCTACCTCGCCACATCGGATCAGTTCTCGCAGGATCTGTTTCTTTTCTCTCGCCCCAGGAGCTCGGATCTTGTCCCGACACCGTATCCGATGGTTAACCCTGACGCCATGGGTGGCATCGTGGATTATCCGCTTCTTGTCCTTCTCCTCGTCTTCCACTATCACGGCCAGAGAAGCGATAGCCCTATCCTCGCCAAACCTCGCCTTGAACTCGCCAAGGGTCATCTTCTCCATGAGGCCCTCTTCCACGTCCTCTTCGAACTTAGCCCGCACGAATTCCCGGTGATCGCTAACCGACGAGTAGTTGGGTACCCACGCTAGTGCAGGCTCCCACGGGGTGTTGTCTAGCCGCCACGAAGTTTGCTCCTCGAAGACGTGCGGGGTCCGAGGTAGCCCTTCCAGTATCCCCAAAGGTAGGCCCTCCTCGGCCCGGCGCAGGAAGTCCCTATCCGGATCGCCTGCCGCCTCGAGGATCGCTCGAAGTAGCCGAAGTCGGAGAGGCTGGCCCAGGGGGATATCCAAAATGCCAGGTTCGCTGAGGTCTTGGCCCTCTATCCAAGTTTGCAAGAGCTGTAGCAGTTCCTCATGTAGCAGACTATCGCGAGCTAGCTTGCATCCGGACTCGCCTCCCATAGCCATCCGGAAGGCTTCCTTCTCCAGCTCGGTCTCGGAGCCCGCTCGCCTGACCACGATCTCACGAATTTTGGATCGTAGCCAGTCCCAGGACTCTCCCGCAGCATGTAGCCTTGACTGGCGGGGCCATCGCCCGGGAGAGCACAGCCCTCCGCCATCGTGGAAGTCCTTTATCCCATCGGTCTGGTGGCATCGCCGTGGTGGACCTTGGCCACCATGTAGCCGAGGTCCTTCAGGTTGGTTCGTGACGTAGCCAAGGTCGTCAGGTGTGGTCGTATCCTGCACATGTTGTCCCCCTTCTCCGGAGGCAGTCGTAGCAGTAGTCGCGCAGGTAGCCAGAGCCAGTTGCGCCAGCCAACAGGATAGCTCTGAAGTCCACTCGCCATGGGAAGCTGAAGACAGCATGGGGGCCTGCGTTGGGGTAGCCGATGATGCCGGGGGCAGGGGCCCCAGGTAGCCTCCAGCGGGATCGTACGTAGGCAGGCCCTCATGCACTGTAGCCGGCATCTCCAAGGTTGTTTTGAGCAGCAGCCGCGTTGGTTTCGCCGAAGTCGCCCCAAAATTATCCAGATGTAGGGCAACGGAGCGCAGCCCCTGGCTAGCCAACTGGCCATGTTCGGGCCATTGCAACATGCTAGCCGGCCGCTGTCCTTTGTTTGGACCTGCTGGCATAGCCCCCAGATCTTCGGGTTGCTCCAGGACGAAGAAGGTAGCCAAAGAAAAATCCGCAAAAATGTTGCCAAGAATAGCCCGGTCTCTCTCTTTGGAGGTGAGCTTAGCCAGACCACGAGGCTCGCCGAAGCTGCGAACGGGCCGCGGACCTTTGCGGTTTGCCCATGTAGCCCGAGAGAAGGTCGCCACTGGAGGGGACATAGCCACAATGTCCCAAGAGCCCGACTGGACCATAGCAAGATATTTGTCGGGTCAGGATAGCTGTGACTTGGAATGGCTACGAAAGTGTGTGTGACCGTGGCCATTCTGGATAAAGAATGGCAGCCTCTCCTCGCACTCCCTCTGCTTCGCGGACGGCGAGTCCTCCGTCACCGGCTACCACAGTGATTCCGGCTAGCCCAGGGGGCGAGGAGCCAGGAAGTCCGACCGTCCTGCCTCCGGCTTCTCCGGGCGAGCAGGGCGGGGGACCGCCGAACTCCCCCTCCGGCGGGATAGGGAGTCCCGTTGCACTTCCGTCCTTGAGGGATAGCGCTCTTGTACAGAAGCGTGCGGTGCTGGATAGGTGCCACGAGCACCTGGCGTCGCGGGGCTTCGGTGTACTATGGCTACCCTCGCACTTGAGGACGCGGAAGAAGTGGGGCACCAGGTGGCAGAGGAACTGGGCGTGGGCTATGACGAGTACATTGGCGACTCGATCTACCTGTGGATACACGAGACCCGTGAGGCTAGAGACCTTGTGGAAAGGACCTCCGGCTACAACGCTACCTCGCTGGCCTGGGCGAATCTCTGCAAGCGTCCGGCGGTCGAAGGGATAGACCTTCAAGAGGATAGCGAGCCAGAACCCCCAAGGGGGGATAGACAGAAGCGTCTGGTCAACGAAGGGTCCTTGGCGCAGGCTAGAGAAGAACGACTCCAAGCCACCTGGGCTATAAAGCTAAAGGAGGAGCTGGAGATCTGTGGCGCCCCTGTGCTGAAGAAGCTTCAGGGTAGCCTAGACCCGGATAGGGCGATCCTTGCCCTAGCTGGGAAGACCCGGGCTAGCACACTCAAGCGCTATGTCTCCATCCACGTCAGGTGGAGACTTTGGCTACGCGAGGCAAAGGATGGACGCCCCCCTGGACAACCTGCAGACCTGGCCGATTTTGTCATGGCTAGAGGAGACGAACCTTGCGGTCGGACAGTGCCAGAGGCTATCCTCAAGGCGATCAGCTGGATAGAGCGGGTAGCGGAATGGGCTACCGAGTCCAGGGCTACCTCAGGGAGGATCGCCTGGGCCATCAAGGACACGGTGGTCGAGCGGCTATCCTGGAAGGCACCCTGGACTAGGAGAGCTCCGAGATACCCAGCGGCGATTTTGGCCAGGTGGGAAAGGCTAGTCCTCGATGCCAGCGTGGCCGTGGGCTGGAGAGTATGGGCTTGGGCTAAGCTCCTGAAGGTCTGGGGCAGCTTACGGTGGTCGGACCTCCAGGCTATGATTCCGAACGAACTGGCCATGGTGGAGGGTCCTTAGACGTACGAAGACCACTGGGGCTAACCGGCGCATCCGGGAGCTACCGGTGTGCATTTCGGAGAGAGCATATTTCGAAGACCCGGGTTGGCTACTGGTGGGCTTCAACCTGCTGAAGAACCACGCGGGCTATCAGCGGGACTACCTGATGCCGCGGCTCGGGGATAAGGGCGCCCTGGAGAAAAAGATGGCTACCTACGCAGACGCCATGGTGGCGACGGCGGGGCTGCTGGCGATGGTCGGGATCCCGGCCGTTGCTCGGGGCTACTGGTCAGAGCACAGCGAACGGGCGGTCCTGCCCACGGGGCTAAGCCTGAAGCCGATCCCCCCAGCGGATAGAGACATGCTGGGGAGATGGAAGGTTGAGGGTTCGGATACCTACATCCGGTCCTACGGCGGCAGAGTGGCTAGGCTCCAGGCCACCTACGCGGAGGCGGCGAGAGCCCGGGATAGGGAAGCTCAGCTAGATGAGAGAGAGATTGCCGGCGACCTTGGTGGCTGGCTACTCCGAGCGGGCAAGGCTAGCGAAGCCGACGCCGACAAACTTGCAGGAGAGCACGGCGAGAGTGGGCTAGCGAGCGGATCGTCGAGCAGGTGGCGACCCCTGGGCTACCTGAAGAAGCAGAGGCGAGCGACCCTCCTGAAGACGAACCTGAAGGCTCGGCTAGTGAGCCGGAGCTGGGACCGGAACCGCACCGGAACCGGCCGAGGCAGCTACTTAAGAAGGCTAGGTGCACCAGTTATATCATCGTAGAGCTACCCGGCAAGAAGTTTCGGCTACACAAGGGGGGCCTGGCCGGCTGCTGGATGGGCCGTCGCCGGATATTTAAGAACTGCCAAAAGTTTTCGGCTAGGCCGGAGCCCGACCAGTACACGCACGTATGCAGGCTATGCTGGCCAAAGGGCCGGGGAGAAGTGATAGCGACACCTCTCAGGCTAGCACGGGAGACCAGCAACCGGGGCCGGGAGAGGTAGAAACTTCGGGAGAGGTCCAAGCTGCAGAGCAGCCAGGGATCCCCCCAAGGATAGTACCCCAGTTCCCGGTGGCTCCGCTCCCGGCTATTCCGTTCGGCTGGGGGCCACCTTTTGCAACCTGAGCGGATAGCGAGAAGGGGGAAACCGCGGGGTCGGGGAAACGCGGGGATACGGCTGGGGGGGGGCCTCTCGGGATACACTCTTTCCTTCCCATCTCTCCGGGGACGGTTGGTCTCGGGGGGAGAAAGAAGGGGAGAGGGAAGGGGAGAGGAGAGAGAGAGAGAGAGAGAGAGAGAGAGAGAGAGAGAGAGAGAGAGAGAGAGAGAGAGAGAGAGAGAGAGAGAGAGAGAGAGAGAGAGAGAGAGAGAGAGAGAGAGAGAGAGAGAGAGAGAGGAGAGAACCACGTTCTTGCACTTGTGCTTTTGTTGTTTTGCTGGCTAGGGCGTAGGCTGCGAGGTTCTGAGGCAGGCTAGTCGGCATGTGAGCATGTGCTTCTGCGAGTGGTGCTGTCGGCTAGAGTTGCTGCACAAAAGAAACCGCCGTGGCTACTGCGGCTAGAGGGTGGATTAACGGCCCACCAAGATCGAGGAGAGCCCACGCTAGGTGGGCGAGCCTGTGTGCCTTCGTGGCCGGCTAGCGGCCCATGGATAGAACGGCCACTTGGGCCGACCAGTCGGAGCAGGCTAGTGTGCTTGCACAACGGATAGAGATCCTCGGGCTACTGGACGAATGGATAGAGGTCGACCCCGGCAGCCTGGCCGAGCAGCTATACGAGAGGCTAAGTCTGGATAAGCTCCACGAGCTGCTCCAGCTAGCCCGGAAGGCTAGAGACATGCGGATAGCAGAGCACCAAGAGGGTGCCAACATCCAGCCGGGTGGCCGGCTATCCAACAGGCTACTCCAATACCAAGGGGCTATGCAGTGGGATGACATCCCATGGGGGCTAGAGGCCAGCCTCTCGCGGACCGAGGCCCAATACTTAGAGGGCCGGATAGCGAAGAACAGGCAGCTAGCCGGGCTACGCCCGTACCGGCCAGGCGAGACGCTAGAAGAGGAGTCGGTGCAGAGCGAGGAGGATACGCCCTGGCAGAAGGAGAGTGCCGAGGCTAGCCAACCGCAGGCTGCGGCGGCTAGCGACCTGGGCCCTGGCCAGGCCAAACTGGATATGCTGCAGGAGATGATGCTGCAGATGCAGATGCAGCAGGCTAAGATGGTGGAGCTGGAGAAGGAGCTCCGGGCTAGAGTCAGGGGAGGCCTTGCCCATTTTGGGTAATTGCACCACCGTGGCCCAGATCATAGCCATAACATCCTAAAACACTTTATCATATAGAAAATAAGGTGCAATTATCCAAAATGGACAAGGTAATGGGGTCGCCCGTTTTGGGGTATTACATCACCGTGGCCATATAATCACAACTAGTAGCTCATTATCCTTAAAATACTCTATCTCATCCTATTTATCAGGTGATGTAACTCCCCGAAATGGGCAAGGTTAGGTTGTTTCGGTTTATGGGGCATAGTATGGGGCAGTAGGGGTTTCAATAATAATTTAATTTTATTATTAAATTATCATTGGTTTAACATTTTATTGTTTTAAGTATTCGCCGTAATCTTCTTCCATTTTTTGAATACTTATATTAATCCATTTAACAGCATGTTTTGGTTTTGTATCTAAATATTTAGTGTCTGGGCTTCCTCCATTCTGACATAGTATTTCAACATGCTCAATCAATTCTGAATATTTTTTAATTAATTGTTTCTCTTCTTGAATTTTACCTTCTAAAAAAGAAATATCATGCTTAACATTACAAACATCTTCGTCGTCAAACATACCTTCGTATTTTTTCAATAACTTTATTAACTCATTAATTTTATTCAGATATTCGGTTTCATTAATTTTTATTTGGTATATCTTTTTGATGTACTTCAATTGGGTCTTATAAGTTTTCAGATTTGTATAATCCATTTCCACTATAATATATTATGTTGTTATTTCTTTAAGTGCTTTTTCTTCAGAAGCCTTTCCATAAGAAAACTCCCCGTGATCATTCCTTCCCTTTAAGCTTAGATTTTCTACTAACATCCAGACAAGCCCTACAAGTTTTATTGTATACTCTTTTGAAATGTTTACTTACAAACTCATCTACATATTTTACTTGCTTACATGCTTTACATTGAATGTATCTTGTCTTACAATCACTGCCTGTCGGAAACTCAACAGAAATATTATCATCTAATTCACTCATTATTATTAGATGATAATATTATGAATAGGTTTTCGTCTCTTCGTTATACTTTATATTGTAATAATCAAGGGTTGTTTGTTTTGGTTGTAAAATTTCCTTGTTATTCAGTTTAGTCAAATATGTATTCTTTTTATTCTCATATGTTGCATCAACTGGCGTTCTGTTAAAGTTTCTCGTAGGTCTTTCATTTAATAATTTCTCAATCCTCTCCAGTCTCAAGATGACATCTTGCTTGAAGTCAGGTTTATCACCCATATACTTATATATACATTAAGTTTTTAAATAAAAACTTTTATAATAAAACTTTTATATTAAAATTTTCATAAACTGAATTATGAAAATTCTAAATTCCAAACTAATTAGGGATATCTCTTATGTATATCCGAATTATGTAAGCGTGTAGCATTACTCCCCTTTCATGCTTCCACTTACGCTGTCTGGGTCTTACGCACGAGGGCACATTCGGGGTGTTTGTCCTGTTTCAACTTCTGGGACACAAAAGAACTGTACAACTGTCTATATGTAATAGATAATAATTTCTTAAATATTAGTCCATAAAATTAAGGCTATGAAGTTTCAATTGCTCAACATCTTTATCAATTCTTTCTACTTCTTCTCTTAATTCTTCTATCTTCTCGTCGCATTCTTCTGGTGTAATTTTTCTGCCAGTTTGACCAAATCCTGTATCACAAATAGATACATCCCCAATTTGTGCTATATCTGGTTTAAATATTCCATCATCAGGAGATACGTTCCGACCCTTACCAAATTTAAAACTGCTTCTATCTTCTATAACATTAACAACAACCTTATCATTTTCTGTTGTTGTTTTAGTTTCTTTATGGTATGTGTTTCTCTTACATCTACAAAATAAACAGTTTATACCATCTTTATTTACACTTACACCGCCGTCAGTTCCATCTTTGTTATTATCTTTGTTTGTATCGCTCATATATAAATGTATATTAGTTTTTCTTCAGTTTTAAATACTGCAAAATCCCTTTACATATCTCCAACAAGGAATAGCAACACCTACGATATCTAGGCGTCGTTATTATTATCTGTTCTATTTCTTCAAGGTTGTTAATAGCAGTAATGTATTTATCGTAATTCATATATTATAACATATAATTTTCTAACTAATATTAATAATGAGTGATAATGTTCCGACGGTAGAACCAATTGATATACCCAAGTATCAGTTCAAAAATAGCAAGTATGAGATGATGCCGTCCTTACCAGCGAGAATGTTGGCTGTGGCTTCAAGTACAGGCGGTAAAACAGTTTTGATACAGAACTTAATATTGAAGATTTACCGCAATAGCTTTGAGAGAATCTATATATTCAGTCCTAGTGTGGATGTGGACGACACATGGAACGCAGTGAAGAAGTACATAAAGGATGTAATGAAAGTGGACTCGGAAAAGGAACAGATATATTTCAATCATTACGACGCAACTGCCTTACAGAAAATAATAGACACCCAACACAAGGTAATAGAATTCCAGAAGAAGAACAAAGACAAAGATTTATTCAGTATATTAATAGTCATTGATGATTTCGCGGACGACCCAAAATTTGTAAGGTACTCAAGTATCTTGCACGGATTGTTCACAAGAGGTAGACATAACGCAATGTCAGTGATACTGTCCACTCAGAAGTACAACGTGCTAGCTCCAATAATTAGGCTCAATGCATCGGCACTATTTGTGTTCAGACTCAAAAACATGAACGAAGTCAACGCGTTCCTTGAAGAAAATAGTGCACTGGTAAACAAGCAACAGTTATATGAAATGTACCAACTGGCGATAAACGATGCTCCATATAGCTTCTTGTACATAAACACGAATGCAAAAGATGCAAATAACATGTTCTACATCAGATTTGAGAAGGTCTTAAGGACTGATGAAGATGATTAATAATATCAAAATAATATTATTAATCATCAGAATAATGAGAAACTACAACAGTTAAACGGTAAGCATTTAGAAGAAGTACCGCAATATCCTTTGTTTTTGTTTTTCAACTGTTCTATTTCATCTTCTAACTTTTGTATTTTGTCTGTTAAATCTTGCATAGTGTTAAATATAATTAAGTCCCCCTTTATCTTTTCTAATTGTTCATTGAGTTTCTTTTCTATTTGTTCATCAATATTTACCATTATATATTATTATTTAGATTTTAATCTTTACTTTTTGTTTTTGCTTTTGCCTTTGCTTTTGGTGATGCTTCACCCTTTAGTTGCTTAACTTCCTTTTCTAAATCTTCTACTTGCTTTTGTAACTGTTGCACAGCCCCCCATAATACAACTGTTGTTTTATTATATGCTAATAATTTCATTCCATCATCATTATAATATATAATATTGTCCCATTCAGAAGGCATTTTAGCGTCTTTTATATCATCTGCTATAAATCCAATATGACTCTTTTTGTCTTCATCATTAATAAAATTATATGTTTTCGGCTTGATATATTTGACTGCTTTATAACACTCTTTAATATTTACTTCTTTAACATTTTCTTTTAATTTAGAGTCTGATGTTTCAGTTAAAGCAACACACGTTAAATTTCCTCCAATATCAGCGTTATTAGTTGTAGTAAAGAAACCATAAACATCAACACCTGTGTTTGTGGCATCTAATCTTGACAAATTATTATTACTTAATCTGATAAATCCATCCGTATCGGGATTATTTATTAATACCCGTTGTGATCCTGAAACATCAACATGTGTTATTTCAAGATTACCTAATAGAGTAACTTTTCCGTCTGTAAGTTGAATTTCTGGCGTTGATGATTCTAATCCCATTATTAAATTCATTTCTCCTGCTTGATCTGAATTTCTTATATATAATTTATATTGACCATCCAAGACTTCCTTAAATTCACTACTATTCTGAAACATAAAACGCCCCCAACTAATAACATCTGCTTCACCAACGATATTACCAATGGAATTAAATGTT
The DNA here is from genome assembly GCA_905221615.1 of Symbiodinium sp. CCMP2592. Classification (NCBI taxonomy): domain Eukaryota; class Dinophyceae; order Suessiales; family Symbiodiniaceae; genus Symbiodinium; species Symbiodinium sp. CCMP2592. The sequence continues at coordinate 50,806 of CAJNDT010000970.1, read as the reverse complement.
AAATTATTTACTACTGCTCTATTTAATGTAATTCCGTTAGTGTCATTTAGTTGAAGTGCTATAGTGCCTGTAGTTGGGTCAGTTGTTCTATCACTTTGAAGGCTAAAATTAATTTCTTCTGTTGATATAATATTTAATGAATTATTAACATCAGCTCTTTGAAATATTCTTCCGTTAGTGCTTAATAACTGTTGTCCTAAAAATGTTGCATCATTTTCCACTCTTGTTTCATTAAAATTACTTACACCGCCTACCGTTAAATGATATGAAAAATTATATTGTCTCCCTATTCCTACCGTTGCTGTTGTTGAACTTCCTATTCTTAAACGATAATCGCCTCCTGTATCGTGCAATATCATTTCTGTTCCATTTGCTGGATTACTTGGGTTCATACATCTAAAATTTCTATTTCTAAATTCAAAAACTCCTTGAGTGTCTCTAACTCTTAAATTATAATTAGCATCACCACTATTTCTAAACATATCAATCCCCGCTGTGGGTAATTGAATATCTCCTGTGTTATTTGTTAAATCTATATTAGCATCAACTCTTAAATTTTGTCTAACAATAGCACTATCAACAACATCTAATGTATATCCTCCTGTTAATGTATTTGATGCTGTATCTACTAATAATGAATGTGATTTAACATATTGATTAGCATTATTATTTAAATTTAATATTCTTCCAGTATCACCAACTGAATTATAACAATCAATATTATCATTGTTAAAAGTAATATAATTATCGGTATTTCTAACGGTAAATGATAAATTAGCATCTGCTGTATTTTCTATTACTAAACCACCTGTTGGTACTGCTATTTTACCACTCATCTTATAACCTGCATTATTATTGGATAAGTCAAGTTGTTTAATAGCGTCGTCTGATGTATTATTACAAAATATTTTATCTCCTTGTAAAGTTATATAACTTGTAGCATTTTTAAACTCTGCGAGAACTTTATCACCTCCTCCTGTCTGATTACTGAATAATAATCCTGCTACTGGTGATATATTTATAGCTGAATTGTTTAACGTTAAACCGCTATGAATAACTGTAGGGGCACTACAATCAATGATAGGATTTGTACTAAATCTATTTGTAAAATCTGATTTTGGAACTCGTAAGTCTAGTAGATTGTCAATTTCTGTATCTGTGTAACCACCACCTGCTCCTACTAATCCATCTACCTCTGTTTTAGTATAATAATTGTTTCCTAACTGCGTGTTAGTCTGGTAATTCGTTGATAAATTTGTATCTATTTCGGATTTATTATAGTAATTAACGGCTAGTTGGGCATTGGTTTGGTAATTAGTAGATAAGTTTGTATCAATTTGTGTTGATGTATAATAATTACTAAATGTTGCATCAATTTCTGTTTTGTTATAAAAATTAGTGGCTAATACTGTATTAGTTTGATAATTATTAGTTAAATCAGTATTAATAGCATTAATATTATTAAAGTTTTGCAGTTGCTTGGTGTTCAGAATGTCAATCGCATCGGTGTTTGCTGTTATATCTGCAGAGTTTGCAGCGTTTATGCTTGTTAGTTCTGCCTTGGTGGCATACGTATCCGATATTTCACTAACGCCTGTTGAAGACGATAAATAGAACTTGTCCGCGTAAATTGATGTAAGATTGTTTAATGAAGCCATTATAAATATTAATACGTGAGAAATTAATATTTATAATGAATTATTGGTATTCAGATTTGTGAGTGTTCCGTTGCTTGTCGTTTCTCATATTCGGTATGTTTTTTGGTTTTGTTATGTCTTGCTATATCGCACTTACGGACAGTAGAACCACATTCACAGACAACTGTCTCACGTTGTTTTTCCTTTCGGTCTTCCTTAGTTGCTTCGTAGTATGCTTTCTTCTGTTGTAAATATTGTTCTTTCTTGTTTTGGTAGCACTTCTTCTTTGCTTCAGATACTGCTTCTTTATTACGTTCTCTATACTGCTTGTCATATTCTACTCTTTGTTCTTTGTGATTGTCTCTATATCCCTTGCGTTGCTCTTTTCTTGTCTCTATGTTATTATAGTAATCTTGTTTGGATTTTTCTTTTACATGCTCTTTGTTATCTTGATACCATTCGTTTTTGCTCCTAGCTTCTATCCTTCCATTTAATGTTGCCATTTCTCTAATAAAATGTCCCTCTCTTGCTCTTAATTGGTCATTATTTTCACATGGGTATTCTTCTATGAGTTCTATGTAAAAGTTTTCTACACCTAATTCTTTCATTTTACTGTATATCTTATGATGTTGCTTGTTAGGGTCTGTTCTTGTTTCACGATGCTTTGCCATTCGTTTGCTTAATGGTTGACAAGTAGAACCTATGTAAATATCATCAGTGGTATTGTTTCTGATACAATAGATTTTACCCTTCTGAAAATCCTTACTCATGCTATATATTACTATTAAATACCATTTCTTTATATGTAAATTTTCAGTTAATCTAATACCGTAGACGCACTTTCGGAAAGCTCAAATATTTGCTCTGACACGGCTGTTATGAAAACTCTTTCAATTCCTAGTGCAAAGTTTGCGTTTGCTCCCTTAATTTTAAAAGTGATTAAACTTCCCATTTTCGTATTAGTTCCTGTAAAATTCATATCTGGTTGCTTGTCAAAGTTAATTCCTCCAATAAATTTATCATTAGCGTATCTATAAATGTCAATTGAAAAGCCATCGTAATAAGGGCTCATTACATTAACCGCCCGACGAAGGAAATACATAAATTCACTAATGCTAGAAATTTCTTGTTCGGGGAATTTCTTGTTAGCTATCTGTATTTGTGCTGAAATTTGTTTGTCGGAATCAATGACACCTTCAAGATTATCAATAGTTACCGCCATAGGATGAAAAAAGTAGTTCCATCGCTTTTTGTCATAATTACCTGCTGTGTTGTCATTATTGATATTGCTGTTGCTAAAGGTGAAGAACATCTGAGACAAACGAGTTGAAGATTTAACGATGTTCATATTTATCTCTGTATTTCCTGCCGTGAAGGTTTGTGAAAATGAATGATAAGCCGGATAAACCATACGAAGCCTACCACCTTTTAACAAATGAGATACGATATTATTGTTTACTGCGTTGTCAACTTGGATCAACTCGCATCTTAAAATAGCATTCTGAATAGCCCAACTTGTGGTAGTATTGCGCGTTGTAAAATATAAGCCGTTTTCATCGTCTTCTGCTTGTGTTCCTGCTACTGTTGCTGAAGGTCGGACGACTGGTTCGCCTGCATCTGAAACAATTTCAAAAATAAATTCAAGTGGACAATATCTGATTGGTGGATAATAGCCTGATTGAACAAATCCACAGACTGGTTTGTGTCCCATTCTCACGAACTTGCCTTGTTCAATTCCGGTAGTATTAATTCGCGTTAGTTTTGGCACAACGACGCCTCGGTTATTTGCTCCTGTTGTTGCTGTTGCGCTATGACTTTCAATGTTATACGCAAACAATCTATTGATTCTACTGTCGTATCGTGTTAAACAACCTTCTTGTATGTCATCCAAATTTCTGACTTCTTCACTTTTGAACGATTTCATTTCCTCGCACACTTGGTTGTAATTGTCAATGTCGTTTAACTGTTGTCCTGCCGCGTTGCATCTGTATCTTGTAAAAAATGCGTGACTTTCTCCAAGAGGACGTAAATACTGACCTGCTGTCTGTGAAGTATTTACAACATCAAAAAATAAGCAGACGCTAGATAAATCAATATAATTATTATCTTCACCTGTGATTACAAACTTTAAATATTTATTTCCATTTGATGAACTGAAAATGTTTCCAGATACACTAGGGAAGTGGACTTGTTTTCTATCAGTGATATACGCGGCGCTTTCTGGTAATCCGAACTGAAGGCTATTTATCATGTTGTCGTTACTCTCTGCAAGAACTAAATCCATTTTATATATATTATTTAGATTTTTTATTATTACTATATTTTTTATGGCTATTTAAAACATTATTATGTTTACTCTGTTTGTCGCTCGGTGGCAATATTATAGTCTCTTCATGTTTCTCAACTATTTCCCTTATTGCTTCGTATCCTGAATGACTCAACTTTTTATTTAATTTGGTTTTAAATTGTAGCCTCTCTGATTGCTTACCTACTCTGTTAGGTTCTTTTATATGTCTTGGTTTATTAAACATCATATTAATTATACTGAGATTTTATACTTCACCTGCTGGTAAAGACTCATCAATACCGTCAAATGCACTCATGTCATGATTCTTTAATGGATTGAGTGAGTCTGTATATACATTTACAGCACCGCCATCAAAAGCACTAACGACATCTCCAACTTTTCTAAATCTTTTGTGTTGTTCTGTATTTGACTTAAATCCCATACTGAAGGTGGGGCTGTTATAGGTTCGTGTCTTCAAATTCCTGTCTGGAAAATCTTTCGCCAGCTGTAAGGCTACGACCCCTGCTTGACTATGTCCCACGAGTTCTGTTATCTGTGGGTTGTTTTTTAGTATTCTTTCTGCTTCTATATATCGCTCTAGATCACGCACACCTCCTAAAGCGCCGAAGGGTTTTAGGGATAGGTTTTCCAACCAGTTATACGCTGAAGCAGTTCCGCCGATATACATCTTGTTTCCCTTAACATAAATTTTATTGTCTTTATCGTAAGCCATCTTAATGCCCTGTGAGTTTGAAATCTTGTTGTTATCGTCAAGCATCTTGTTTAACTGTTGTTCTATTTTCATTGTATATAAATAAGATTATAAAAATATTTTATCAGTAATATATATTAATATGAGTTCTAGACCATTAACTTATAAAAAAGTGTACGTCAATTCCAAATACAGAGTTTCCGACAGTAGGTCAACATCGGATTTCAAAATAGAATTACAAGACACCTTTGAAATACCCGAAAATACCATTATGCAAGTGCACGAGGTGGCTATACCTAATGCTTGGTATTCCATTAATACAAATAATCAGAACCTATACTTTAGACATCAAATATTGCCACCAGCTACACCACAAGGAATAACATACAGAAGAATAGAAATACCCGTAGGAAACTACACTGCACCAGAACTAGCCACAGCAACACAAACACAGTTAAACACCTTCTTTGACAGCGGGGGTCGGACTGATTCATATTCTGCTACATACGACACCTTAACCAATAAAATAATAATATCATCTAACTATAGTGAAGTTGTATTCATACCCTTGACTGATGCAGATGTTCCACCTGTTGCTGGCTCGTTCTCGAACAGCGTTGACATTAATAACCTTAACTCAATAAACGATGTGTTAGGTTTCACTACACCAGTTGGTGACGCATTCACTTCGTCTGCTCCTTGGACAACTGGTTTCATTAACTTATTGACTTATCCTGATGTTTACATTTCCTGTCCAGAGTTATCAAATAATAATTTCCACAGTCCATCAGCATTTTCAAACGCGGTGATTAAAAAGATACCTGTAAACGCTCCCTTTGCTGGGGTTATTAGCGACAGTTATGGAATAACAGAATATGATTATATAAATGTATCCAAAAGAAACATCAAAAGGTTGACATTCAGAATAACGGATGGGGCTGGCAACGTTATAGATTTAAACAACGTCCATATCACATTTAGTCTCCTCTTTCATAATCGTGATATGGATTGAAATTAAATGGAAAATATATAGAATATTATATATATGAGTGAAGAAAACAATGAAGTTAATGAAACTCCTAAACCAGAAGAGACTAAGAGCACTGAAGATAAACTAACACCTGAACCAAACGAGGAAACCAAGTCAGAAACCCCAAAACCTACAAGAGTGAAAATCACAGAGGTAGCAAAACAAAAAACAGAGTGTGATGACTGTCACAAGACGCTTTCAATGAAGACACTAAGGTATTCTCATCCTGAGAAATGTGAAGGTAAACCGAGCGACATAACAACCAAGCCTGTTAGAAAGAACAACGTGAAGCCAAAAGTAAAGGCTGTACCAATAAAGACCCAGCATGCAGAAGAAGTGGAACAATATGAAGCACCACCTAAGGTTGCTAAAGCACCACCACCTGTTTCAAAATCTATGCCACCTCCACCGCCACCAAATATGACGCCTCGCCAGAGGCTCGCGAGCTTCGCGACCCCTTATGATAATCTAACTCAAGCACAACTCATTCAATTACAAATGAGAACCATGAACCAAGAAATAATGAAAAGAAGACAAGAAAAAGCCAATGTGTTGTCAAAGGCAATGTTTCAACCAAAAAGCAAAAAATCTAGGTAAATAATATATAGATATGGTACTTTACAACAGATACAAGTTCAGACAACAAAAGAAACAACACAAGAGAAAGTCATTAGACAACCCAGTTGTTAATGAAGCCTCGGAGTTAAACTTTCACAAGCCTAATATTGACTACTTACTTAATCTAAAAAAGGAAATGGACGCTCGTGAAGCCAGAGTTGCTAATCTGGCTATGAAGCGAAGATTGTTAGAGGGACAAATGAAGGATAATTATACAATTGAAATTGACAGGTTAAAATCAGAAATGCACAACCCAAGGATACCAGAAACGTCACTGGCACACATGCGGAACAGGGTCAAAACTTTAGAAACATTAAGTGAATCAATTTTTTAATTAACTTTTTCTATATAAGTATATAAATTCATATGGCAGGTAATAAATCACAAATCCAATTTCATAGGAGGTCAAGATACGAAGATATTTTAGAACTAGTAAACGACAACGAGGAAGCATTGAAGCCCTTTCCAAATCGCGACGCAGTTTTTTATAAGGCAAGTAATAAAGGTTCATATTTTGATGGTAAAGATCATATAGACAAACTTCGTGTAGAGCAAGGCAGAATAAATGAGCGAGAAATACGAGACAGAATGATGAGACAATACGCAACAGATAACAACATGACCCACAGGGCTTTGTGGGATGTCGGTGCAGGTGCAGGTGGACGTGATGTAGAAATGTTCAACATTGGTACGCCTACTTCATTCTTAGACGAATTTGGTAACGACTTAGAAGCAATGGAAGTAGACGAAGGAGCACAACATCATGCACAAACAGTGAGCACAATAGCTACAGTTGAACAAGCAAGACAAGCGAACCAACAACAAATAGCACAAGCACACCAACAACAAATACAGCAGGAACAACAACAAGGCGAAGGAGTTTTAAGAAGTCTAGGAAGTGGAGCATTAAGAGTCGCAGGAAACACAGCAGGTAACATGATGCAAGGTATGGATTTATCAACGGCATCTGTAGCAGGATTATCGCAGGAAATGTTACAAGCACTAGCAGGGTCAATTATGCGAAGAGTATCGCCGCAACAAGACTCATCGTTAACGCCTATACCCAACATGCAATATTTACAACCACATCAACCGAACGTAGGTGCTACCCAACAGGCTTTACCGCCATATAACCCGAATGAACCAGTACAGAGACGAAGCACCGCAGCGCGTTCTTTTGCACGTGCACAGTCACCAGAGAAAAAGGCAAGAGCAAAAGCATCACCGCCTACACCAAATGTTACAGTAGGCGGTTCATCGTCAAGTTCTAGCATGCCAGCCTTACCACCATTGCAACCACAACAAGCAGACGATGAAGCGACATCACCAAAGCGAGATGTCAAGAAGCCACATTTAAAAGAAGGGGCGGGAGAGTTGAAACTACCAGCGCCAAGTAAAATCGGTGTCGTGCAACTAAAGAAAATATTTGACGAAGCCAATGAACGAGAAACAATTCCGAAAAGTACCTACAAGACATTCGTGACTACAAACAACAGAAGAATTAAAGCACTAAGTGAAGGCGACAAGGAATTAGCAAAGGAGTTACTCGCGGAGTTAAAAGATTTGTACAGGAAAAGGATATATTCAAAATAAATATTAAAATACAAGCGTAAAATAAAAATCAACTACTTAATTTTTATTTTGCGCTTAATCCTTTTGCATAAGGCGTTGATGTTTCTTACTCTTCTCGTGTCTTGCTTTCTCTGTTTTCTGTACGACGCATCCACATGGACAATGATAAGGCTCTTTCTCCTTTTGCCTTAACGTCTCCTTGTTCTTTTCCCTGTACTCCTTATCAATTGCACGTTTTTTGTCTGAATTTTCCTCTCTCCATTTTCTGGACTGTTCTTGTAGTTTATCTTTGTTTTCCACTGCATAGTTCTTTTTGTACTCTTTCAGTTCTTCCTTATGTTCTTCTTGCCATTTTTTAAGCCTCTCTTGTACATGTTCTCGGTTGTCATTTACCCATTGTTGCTTTGTCCTCCCAGCGATGCACTTGTTCACACAATTTTCTTGTCGTTGGTGATATCCTTCTCTTGTATGTAGTTCCTCTTTGGAATTACATGGGTATAGTTCTAACAGTTCAATCTTACAGTTTCCTACTCCGACATTATCGAAGATAGCATAAACTGTTGTATAGCCACCCTCCCCTAGCTCCTTGTATTTCTTGTATTTTGCTTTGTGTGAATTCATTCGGCTAGACAGTTTCTCGATAGTAGAGCCGATATAACACATTTCGTAGGCGTTGTCCACTATTCTGTATACTTTACCATTTTGATAGTTTCTGCTACCAGACATTCTAAAACACTATTTAACATATAAAACCCTTCTTTAAAGCATTTATCTTGAACTGCGATTACAGTAATCGCACCAAGCCTCACAGTTGTCTATGTGGTGAGCGTCTTCATTACAACGTCGTTGTGCTGTTATGGTATTAGTTAGATATCCATTTTTAACTTCAAACTCAAACCGACAACCACAATTACAACAATTACCGTTGATTCTTTTAATAAACCATTCTGGAGTAACATATTTTTTTGAATTTATTTTCCTGTTTGCCCTTTCATCTTGCAGTTTGTAGTTTCTGATTTTGTTGTTTATGTATCGGTTTAGATTTTCTTCTGTGAGTTCTGTTTTATCCGTTTCACTCTCATAAAATAACACATCATTAAAGTCGGTGCTTCTAGTCAAGGCGCACCATATCCACTCACGAGTCACCAAGTGCTTCTTATTCCACTCGTGTATTATGATCTTACCATTGATTGAAGCACCTTGCGCAGAATGGCAGGTAGTGCAATAGTCGTATCTGAAATGCTTATCTAATGTCCACATATCCGTTGTATACTGTTCCTTTGACTTAACATTTTCCAGTATCACTGTGTTACTGCTTATACTCACTATTCTAAACCGATAGTTAACGTTGAATCTTTTACTTCCGAACTTCTTGTAGACTCTACATATCAGTGTCTCACCCACTTCGTACTTATCTTTCTTACCTATGTGTTTTCGTATCTGATTGGACACATACAGACACCTCATGTTTGTATAAGCTATATTATTATGCGATTGTGTTACATCGTCTGTTGTTTTAAAATATTTCCTTACGAAGTCATCAAGTGGAATCTTATGTAGCCACATGTCGTCATACATATTATTTAATACTTGTCTGTTCTCATTTGCTTTAGGGTCGTCTTTACCACCTAATCTCTTACAAACTGTTAGTAAGATATTATATTTAAAAATCTGATTTATACACTCATCGGCATATTCATCTGGTTTTCTGGTATTAGTTAAGTCTTCTATGGGCGGTAACTGTTTCGTATCACCAGCCCCTATAATTATTTTATTAGGATTTTGATTCACAAACTGTCTAATTCTATTAAGCATGTGCAAGCCGTTCATAAAAATCTCATCAAAAACCACCACATTGTAGTCACTGTGGTCAAACTCTGGCAATTTCTCCCCGTCGCCCACAGGTACTGAAAAAAACTTATTGGTAGTCACTGCGTCATCGTCTATGTTTTGAGATAAGCTATTTTGGGGCACTACAAACAAAGTATTGTATCCTAATTTACTAAAATGTTTGGCTATATGACTTTTACCTCCTCCAGCGTATTTACTTCTAATCATCAAGGGATTATGTTTTATAATATCCTTTGCTATAGCCTCTGTGTCCCACTCATCTTTTACATGTCTGGTCTCATTTTTGTATACTGGTATGGGCGCTAATTCATTGGGCTTTTGTTCTAATTTACCCCTTGGCTCTAAAAGTTGTTTGCCCTTCTCGTGTCTCCATCCGCCTATTTCGCGAAGCTCGTGAGCCCCTGGCGAGACGTCTTCGTTAAAGTCTAGCGCCTTCTTTGCTCTCCTTAGGTGTTCCCTTCTGATTACAAATGCATCTGTTTTGACACTCCAGACATCCACATTATTCTCCACCAGTTTTAAATAATCTTGGTACATTTTAAAATTATGGTATTGTAATAATAGCTCTTTTATGTATATAAATCCGTTTCTTAAGGTGGCCCTATCCGATACAGTCAGACAGTAATATTTCTCCTCTAATTCCGTGTATACAGTTTTCCATGCATCTTCTTCTTCATCATCTTCTACTAATTCTGGTTTTTCTACAGATAACTTATTTATTCTACCTCCGGCAAGTGTTTGATAATATAGTGCTTCCCGTAAACCATTAAAGGTATAACTTTTAGATGATATATTTGTACTCTTTTCCAGTAAACCGAAGTTTACATTCGCAATTAACTTTTTGGTTCTAATGTCCTCTGGTGCTCTGTCAGATATCTCGGTAGCCCACAGTTTATCAACAATCTTCTTGTAATCAACATTATAAACTCTAGAAGGTTCTTTATAATATAAGATTTTGCATTTTTTAAGTAAATGCTTTAAAAACTGTCCGTATACTAAGCAATAGGTTTTGTTGAAAAACATTGCCTCACCATTGCTCTTAACTAAGTATAAGGTCAGTGGGTGAAATGATTCTATTTTATATTCCTTCTTGTAGGGCTTCCACACATCAAATTGCGTAAACACTGGTATCTCGGTCATCTGATTAAATGCGTGTGTGAATGCCTTTCGGACATCTATCTCTACACAGGACTCTGTTGTAAAAAAGTATTTATCAAATTCTTGACGCTGTACAGAATATTTCTGATAATATTTATTTATCTCGCCTACTGGGTTTATGGTTTTACACTCCTTGAAGATTTGCATGTCTACCTCGTTGTAATAAGATTTATGCAAGGGGTTAAACAGTGCTTTGTTGAAATCGTACATTGCTTTAGACATTCTATTATAAATATTTTCTGTCCTGACACAGATAGAACCATCAATGGAATTTGTTACAAGGTTCTGCGTTTTGACCTTGTACTTAATGAGTCTTTTATTGATATAAAACCTAAAATTCAACTCAGACACGATGCAACCACTGAACTTAACCTGTGGTTCATAACCTGCCTGTTTGGATTCATAAAACAACTTCGTTAAATCATTTCCGTCATATATTAGGGTATATTGGTCTTCCTCTGTGTGTTTTCTGATATCGTCCAAAGATGCTATCATTTTACACTCAACTGGTGTGGACTTCTCATTTAAATGGTAATCCGACGAAGCCTTCACATAAATGTCATAATTGGAATTCTTCGGTAACATTTGCTTCAACGAACTTAAATTATCATTCACCGTGTAAATGTGGTTGTTCTTAATTATTGCATACAGTGTTTGTATGTGATGGTCTCGCTTCTCTGGGTCGTACTGATACACCAGATTGTTAAAAACGTCATATACCCTAACTTGAATCTTAAAATGTTCAAACACCTTGGTCATATCGTCAAGGCTAGCCCCGTTGGTTGTAAAATCATCTTCTGTTTTATTTATGAGTTTTAAAATGTTTTCTCTGGTTAGTTTGTTCTTCTCTCTCTTCTTGTCGCCCATAAGGGTATTTTTATAATAATCCGTTAAAGCATTAATCCAGCACAGGTTGTCTTGATAATGTTCAACTTTAATGGCTTCCTTTAGTGTCTCGTACTCTGGGTTCAAAGGAGTCTGAATATAATTATGATACATGCTCACATTAGTGGCGTCTCTAAGGTTCTCGCGCTTTGGATTAAAATCTGTATCACCGTCTACCCTATCAACTTCATATACTCTAATACAATCTACATAACTTACCAAAAAACCGAGGTATCCCATTATATACGGGTCTTTCTGTAAGTCCAATAGTAATTTTATGAAAAGCATCTTGTCGTAATTCCTAAACACTTTTCTACCAACAAGGTTTTCAACATACGATGTGGTGTTAACGCTTGCTGTTTGCCTTATAGCTTCTACTGTAATCAATGGTACTAAGGGCTTACCTGCTTTGTCATAAAATGCTGTTTTCTGTGTGTTGGATTCCGATTTGTATCTAAAAAACGCCACTGTCATTGAATAGTCATGCTTTTTTCTAGGGTTGGTTCTTCCAGTTCTCTTGTTTTCTTGCTTTGATTCCTCCATTCTTTCGCCTAGACTGGGTTTATCCTTATGCTTGTCATAAATCTTATCGTATTCTTTGTCTGCCTTTTCTTTGTCCTTTGGTGTCTTGGATGTGATAAATTTTCTTATTAAATTGTCGGCTGTTGTAAACTGAGCTATCTTGCGTTCAGAATATAAGTCTATGATGTTTCTGACTTTTTCCTTGGTTGCTTTGTTAAAGCGTTTTTTGTAATTGTCGTACACTGCTTCTAAAGCAGTGATATTTCTCTGTATAGCTTTGGTCATAAATTACAATATATATTAATTTTATAATAAAAATATTTCTTTAAATGTATTTTTCTGAAGACTTTTTTAGTAGACTGATTGAAAATCAAATAAGATTATAGTGTTAAGAAAAAGCACTTAAAGAAATATTATTTATATACATTAATAGTAAATGACAAAACCTGAAGATATGACAATAGAGGAAATCCGTGAACAACTGGCATTGTACAATAGGCTATATTATAATAAAAGGCGTGAAGACAAAGAGTATTTAGATAAGAAAAGGGCTTCAAGAGATAAGTATGTGGAGAAAAAAAAGATGGAAAAGTACATAGCCGAAAATGGTATAGATATAACAGTCGTGAAGTTGACACCAGAACAGAAGGCAGAAGCACTAGCAAGTAAAAAGAAAGGAACTAAATACACGATGAAAAACTGCAAGGTGATAACAGTGATTCCTGAGGAAGAGCCAGAAGAAGAGAAATAATAATATTTGTAAAAAATATTATTATTTTTCTTAAAAGTTTTAAAGACATGATAGTTTAGGATATATAAGGATATGAACAGGTATCAGAATGGTAAGATTTACAAAATAGTTGATGTAGGATATAAAAAATGTTATATAGGTTCTACTTGCGAAGAGCTGAGCCAGAGAATGGCGAGGCATAGAGTGTGTTATAAATCCAACCTAAACGGGACATCAGGGCGGATGCGCTCGTTTGATTTGTTTGATGAGTTTGGGGTGGAAAACTGTAAGATTGAGTGGATAGAGGATTATCCTTGTAATAGCAGAAAAGAACTTGAAGCACGAGAAGGGCAACATATCCAAAAGATGGACTGTGTAAATAAACTTGTGGTGGGTAGAACACGAGCGGAATACTCAAAAATGTATAGGGAAAAACATCCAGAACAGGTAAAGGAAGCTAAAAAAAAGTGCTATCAAAACAACCCACAGAAGCAACAGGAAAGAACGAAGCAATGGCAACAAGACAATCCTGAAAAACTAAAAGTGAGTGGCAAGAAATACAGGGAGAACAACAAGGAAAAGGAACAACAAAGACACAAGTTGTATAATGAAACTCACAAAGAACAGATAAGACAGAAGGCATCGGAGAAAGTTGAATGTGAATGCGGTGTTATTTGTAGAAAAGACGGCATTTATAAACATCGCAACACAAAGGCACATCTAAACTGGTTAAGTGAACAACAAACCGAACAATCAGAATAAAAATAATAATATCTTGCTTAGTATAATGACATCTAAACAAGATATTATAAGTAGTGTTTATTATGACCGCTCGGGGTTTGGGAGTAAAGCTACAACTCTACAAGATGCTAAAAAGAAGGATGCCACTATAACGAAACTGGATGTTGAAAAGTTCTTTAAAAGCAACATTGAAGAGAAAAGGAAACCAAGAGGTCAAAATAGTTTTGTAGCTCCACATAGTTTCTTTGAGTTTCAACTTGATTTGTTTTTCATATCTAGCAACGACTTAGAAAACCAAAAGTTTAGAATAGGTTTAGTGCTTATTGACATATTCACTAAATATGCAACTGTTATACCAATTAAGAGCAAACAGCCACCAGATGTTTTAGCAGGTCTCATGGAAGGATTAAACAAAATGGATAAGAAACCACGCATGTTATATTCAGATGAGGAAGGTAGTTTATACAGTAAACCCATAATGGAGCATCTGGAGGACGAAAAAATTGAGATTCATAGAACTCGTGGACATCCAGCGTTTGCAGAACGCTTCATTAAAACCTACAAAGATAAGTTATTTAAGCGCGTTGAAGCAGATAAGAAAAAGGGTAAAGAAAATATTCAATGGACTGATTATAACTTTGAAATACTGTTGACATACAATAATAAAGATATACATTCATCCCATAATCTGACTCCAAAGGATGCACGTTTACCAAAAAATGAACTGAAAGTAAAACTGATTTTAAGCATAAACGCTAAGCGTAGCAGAACATACCCAGAGATAGACGAAGGCGACAACGTCAAGATAATGAGAAAGAAAGGTATAAGCGAGAAAGAACATACATCACACTGGAATAAAACAATCCATAAAGTCACTAAGATTGAGAAGAAACTAGGACAAAAATATTATCATTTGGACGATGAGAATAGGTCATACTTGCGACATGAGTTGTTAAAGGTTTCTTAAGAAAACACACTTAAAGAAACAGCAACTTAATATATTCATATAAAAATACTAAGCAAATACTATTAAAATATTCATGTTACTCGTGTTTTGTATTCCCTGAACGCGAAAGCCTTCGCGTAGCATACGCGAACCCTAAATTTTCAGTACCTTCGATTTTTTATGTTGGTTTTTGATTGTAAACAGCATTTTTGGTTCACTAGAGTAAAAATACTATGCAAATACTATTATAATATTCATGTTATTTGTGTTTTGTATCTTTTCATACCCCTAAATCTTCAGTACCTTACTTTTCGTATTTTGGTTTTGATTATAAATATCTAACTCTTATTTACTGGAGTAAAATACTAAGCAATTGCTATAAAAATATGAAGATTATTTGGCTTTTTGTATTCTAATCATCAGATACGCTGGCTCTGCACGTGCGGCGTGCGGGGTTTGCACGTGCGGCGTGCGGGGCTTGTACGTGCGGCGTGCGGGGTTTGTACGTGCGGCGTGCGGGGTTTGTACGTGCGGCGTGCGGGGTTTGCACGTGCGGCGTGCGGGGCTTGTACGTGCAGCGTGTGGGGTTTGCACGTGCGGCGTGCGGACTTTATATAACTCTTATATACTGCATTCTATTTTGAACTGTTTTGGTGCAAAGTGCACCTGAGAATACATTCCTGTGGCAACATAAATGTATTCCAAGGAGAATACAAAATATTCCAAGGGAAATACGAAACAAAAAGGAACACGTAATTGTACATCAAATAACACATCAGTGCACCATGAGGCAGCACAATACGAAAGCAAGCTCAGGACATCTTTTTCACCAGGCATGTCAATCAGGGCCATCTTGTCTTTGGCGATTTTCGCGTGCAAGCTCGAAGCAAACTTGTAGAGCATATCTGTAGGATGCCATATGATGGCATGTGCTTTCTTATCGCGAATGAGCTTCGCAATCTCGCTCGGCTCATACGCAGTAGTATTAATGACTGCCCTAATGCCTGCGCCTGAGCTTTGAAGCAGCGCCTTCAAAATCTGCCGGCCGACCGGCTTTCCATCAAGCGTGAGACTCATGAAGTTCACCACGTCCTTGACGGCCATCTCTTGGAAACGCGTCTGGATGTCGCTCAGACTATCTCCCTTCCTCAGAGTTTGGATGAAATCGAAAGCGAGTCCAAAGCGAAAGTAAGAAACATGACTGCACAACCACAATGTGTTCAGAGAAGGCACTTCAGATCATTGCATGCATCCACCAAATCACCAGCGCGGAGGCCGCCTGATTGGAAGGCTACGCTTACCCAACAAAGCGATGCATGGAAAAAACAGCGTGACAGAAGCCTGAAGCATTCCATGCCAAAGCACACTTGTTAATGATTTCTGCCGCGTCCGACTTGTGATCGTGCTTCTCGAGCATCTCTGTCGCCTCTCCCTGGGTCATGTCGCCCACCCAGATGTCGAATCTGCGGCCGCCGGCATCAAACGCCTGAGCCGAGGCAGCAGACGAGGCGACCACCACAGCCTCACATGCACTAAGACAAGGATAAGCGGGAATCAACAAGGAAACAGACTTGCTTCCATGGACTGACTATAATGCGCAGGGACATGTGCCGGTGCATTGTAGCTCGAATCACTCGACATGTCCTTCGCCGCGGTGGAGACCAAGTCCATACCTCAGGGGAGCTGCTCGCAAACACTGCCTCCCAGTCAACAAGTGCACACAGGCCTCCTTTGGCGCTTCGAGGAATGTCCAGAAGCAGGATGGGATATTGAGTCAGGTTGTTTGCATACTTCTTCTTCTGCAACTTGGTGCGGACACAACGAAGCACCTCACGAAACATGTTGGAGTCCTTCACGCCAAGCTCTTGGTACAGGACGGGCTTCCAATCTTCCACCTCGATCGTGAAGCCCCACACCCCGCGCACATCGCGCAAGGCCTCTTGCACGGCCACTGTCTTCCCGCATTTGTAGCGGCCACTCACGATGGTCGCATGCTCCTCCTGCTTCCAGTTCTGAACGCGGTTCTTGATGGCTGTCATGGTCTCGCGGTGAACAACTTTGCTCTTCGGCCTTGGCGGCCGATAGAGCGCCATGAACTTCTTTACGGCCAAACGCTTCATGCGAAAGTCCGAGGAGGCGTACGAGACCACAAAGCCTGCAGCAGACACCACAAAGCCTGCAAGAGCCAGGGAAAAGTCTCGTATGTCGCGAATGTCAACTGTCTTGTTGGACTGAGCATGCATTGCCCATTGTATCACAGCTCGAAGCTGCGGCAACGCTTTCAGTTGGGTCGGTGGCGCGCTGAGCCGCCTCCCGCAACTCACTGGCATTGCCTTGCTCGCCACTGTTTTGACAAGAATTTTGAACAAGCAGCTCTAAGAATCATGATTCCATCAAAGCGGCAGCACTGCGTCCAATGAACTGGTTTCCTCCACCGTGATTCGCTGTGCCACTGACTGTGGATGCCTTTTGCGGAAAAGGCGGCTACAAGCAAGCACACACACACACAAAGCTTCTGAAACTCCCCGGCCTGTGGCAACAGGATGAAGTCTGTCGGCGCCAAGCAGAAACAAGCTGCTGCACAAATCACGCAAAACAATGGCAAACTTCCTTTGCGGCGTCGCATGGCCATCGCTGCAGGGCAGGAGATGCACAAAAACATGAGAAGTTCTCCGTGCGTTGGGATTAGAAGATAATACCCCAACTTCTTAAACGTGGCAACCCCCTTGGAAAGAGGTGAATGTCAACAAAGCCTGTGTCCAACACTTTCTGAAAACATCATGCGACAAAGACATTCCAACTGCATTCGCCCACAAGCCCTATCAGCCCCGGCATTTTGGAACGAACAACCAACTACCATACTATGCCCCATAAATTGAATAAACCTAACCTTGCCCAGTTTCGGATGTTACATCACCTGATAAATAGGATGAGATAGAGTATTTTAAGGATAATGAGCTACTAGTTGTGATTATATGGCCACGGTGATGTAATACCCCAAAACGGGCGACCCCATTACCTTGTCCATTTTGGATAATTGCACCTTATTTTCTATATGATAAAGTGTTTTAGGATGTTATGGCTATGATCTGGGCCACGGTGGTGCAATTACCCAAAATGGGCAAGGCCTCCCCTGACTGCTAGACCCCTGCAGCTAGGCAGTCAGAGGAGGCCAGCACAGGGGCTAGACAGCCGGCGAGGGATCCCACGCCAGGCGAGGCCTTTGGCAGGCCAGCCAAGCCGGCTAGGGATCCGCCCACGATACAGCAGACCCAGGCTAGAAACGAGCAGAGGGCCCAGGCTACCGAGAGCGCGGCTACTGCGCAGGGGCCAGGCCCGGGCCTTGCACAGGCTAGGGCAGCAGCAGCGGATAGTGCGGAGAGGCCCGGCGAGAACATGAAGGACTTCCTGGCTAGATGCATGCGAGGCTACCGGGGGCCCCCGGGCGATGTCCCAGCCTACGTGGCTAGGATGGAGCAGATCTACCGGATAGGGACCTTCCAGGAGCTAGACCCGAACGAGCCGGAGAGTACAGAGGATAGGCCTCGGCGCCGGCCTCCGGGCCCGGGCGAGCCGGGCTATGATCCCTTTCCGGCTATCCGCCCACAAGCCAAGAGTGGCTCCAAGGGGCGAGGCCGGAGGCCCGGTGGATAGGCGGCTAGGCGCAGGCCGCGACAATGAGGCCCAATGGGAGGCTATGGCCGAAGACGGCCGGATAGCACCCGAGAGGGCGGCCCTCCAGCAAGGAGCAGCGGCTAACATCAACCTGGATGGCCGACCGCCCGGCTAATCCGCGAAGAGCCAGAGGTCGTGCATCGGCTAATGGCCCCTCCGCCGACGGCTAGCCAAGCCAAAGGGCGACCATGGGGCCCGGGCGGCGGCATGGTCGACCAGACCTGGATATACAATGCGAAGGCTAATTGGCCCCTCAACAGCTACGAGAAGGGCGACCGTCGGGATAGAGCTCTCTCGCACCTAGGGGATAGAGGGCGCCGAGTCCGCAAAGGTGGGATACATGACCCACCCTGGCGATACCAGCTGACCGATAACGACTACATCGCGGTTAGCAACAAGTCGGATAGTGCCCTGCAGCTGGTGGATAGAATCCCCGAGCAGGGATGGATAAGATGCCGGCCCAACGGGGTTACGCCTGGCGTGGGTCGCTGGGAACCCGGCGGGGCTATCTTTAGATGTATAGTGGTCTGTGACCAGTGCGGGATAGAGCAATGCAACAAAAGAATGTGGTATTGCCTGGATACGCACGGGGATAAGGGCCATACGTGCAACGACTGCCGGCCTCCGGCTAGAACGGCTAAAGGAGAGGGCAGGGGCCGAAAAGGCCCGGACTAGCACGGAAGCATGGCTAGAAGATCCCTGACACACGGCTAGAAGGAAAACGAAGGCGAGCGTCTCGGTCTTGCACATGTCGGCTAGTGTTTGCTTCGGCAGCCAGAAAGAAGAGAGTGACCGGCTATATTTTCTTGAGACGGCGAGTTTTCACGCGGGCTGGTCGGGGGGGGGGGATGCTCCGGGTCCTGTCTGGTGGTTCTCCGCCTTTCCCGACTCTCTGGCTAGGGGAGGGGGGGACGTCTCCGGGTCTTTCCGTGGTGGGTCCTCCCTCTTTCCCAACTCTCTGGTGTGGGGGGGCTAAGCTGTACCCACGGATGCTAGAGCTTTCAATTTCAAGAGACGACCCTAGCTTGACAGCCGGCTAGCTCCGCACGAGCTAGGCACCGTCATGGCTTCGGTTCCTGATCCAGTCGAGCTAGCAAAGGGATCCACGGATTTTCGCTATCTCCTGACCCAGAATAGGGTCCCGGATACTTCCCAGGCCACCTTGTTCAAGGCCGGGATAGACACGATCGCAAAATTCTCGGCGAGTTTCAAGGACGAAGCCGATCTGAAATCGGTGCTAGCGAAAGACTTCTCGATAGAGCCGGAAAGTTCGTTGGTGAACAGGGCGCTAGCGGCCGCCTTCGTGGTGGCCTGGAGAGCAGCCCAGGCTCGTACCCGCGAGCAAGCGGATAGAGAAGCGGCTAGCGAAGTCCGGGAGTGGGCGAAACCCATCCCACAAACAGAGTACATGGCTATGCGCCAAGCCTTTGCGCAAAAATTTGGCGAGCCCGAGGATAAGCACATTCCTGCAAAGGAATACATTGAGCGAAAGCTACACGAGCTAGAAACGGGCGAGTTCAGGGCAGAACCCTTGAACGAGGTGCTATCCAGAGACGAGATTGATCCGGGTGTGCTGGTTCCCCAATGGGATAGCAAAGGCACCGCCCTGATGCTCAAGAAGGCTACCTCGAGAGGGGCGATGCCATCAGGCCCAGAGCAGCTGAGGCTCCGGCTAACTGTGATGCAGAACGCCCTTCTGATGATAGGCTTGCAGCACCCGGGGCGATCCGAGCTCAAGGATATCGACTTCCAGCTCTTCGAGAAATACAAAGACTACTTGCTGGGCGACTTTTGCTACGGGCTACGTTCCAACGATGCTAGCGGCTCCCTGGCTCCGCCCTGGACCTTGGTGCTATCCTATGAGAATGCTATCAGGAAGCAGACCTACAAGCAAATGGTCCTTAAGGGGATAGGCTTCGCCGACGCGCTAGTCCAGTCCTGGAAAGATGCGGCTACGAAGGAGCGTCACTTCATGTCTGCAATGGAACTTTTTGGCGCTTTTGCAAGTGTGAATTCAAGGATGGTTTGCAGGCACGTGTTGTTGATCTTTCCATAAAGTTCGGCTCAAGGCTAATATAGGCACAATGCCGCTGGTAATCGAAAGAGTATATGTCCTGAAGCTGGATGGTGCCAGCTGGACTGTGGGTGACAAGGAGCTAGAACCAACGGACCATGGTCCGTTTGTGGTACTTCGTCCATGGAGCCCGGGCTTGTGCAAGCTGCTTTCTAAGCAGCATAGCATAAAACTGCCAAAATACCCGGCAAAGTCATCGTTGTCCCAGAGCGATGTTTATCTATCGCTCCTGGGCTCCCGAAACGATGCCTCCAAGGAGCAGCAATCCAAGCGGCAGGCAGAGAAACTGAAAGAACAGAGCTCTGGCCTTTTCGGCGGGGAAGACAGCGAGGCTGCTCTAGTGTCTGTAACAGGCAGCTCTCCGAGAAAAGCAGCGAAGACTCGCTTGTCCCGCCGTGCTTCCAGGGAAGCAAGAGCAGAAAAGAATGTGCTCAAGGTTACCTGGATGGGAAAGGAGATCCGTGTCCTGGAGGCGGGCCATGTCACGGATGTGCCCAAAGTCCACTTGGATGATATGGCACTGTTCTTTGAAGCAACACAAAATGCCGTGCTTACTGCTGAGTCTTTTCAGACTAGAGCACGGCAAAGCTTTCCTAAGGGAACTGCTGCGAAGGACAAAGTCGTGAAAATCGGCCAAGGCCGCCAGGCTCAACGGACAGGCGACGACAGAAGGTATTCGCTTGTCAAAACAGCCGGGGCCAAGGCCCGGCCCTTGGATCCCCTGCCGCTGCAGGAGGCTGAGGCGACTGCGGCTGCCAAAAGGGCAGCAAAAAGCCAGGGGCAGTCCTCCAAACGGAGGAAGCCTGGGGTGCTAGTGAACTGAAGGTTCGTTTGCTTCAGGAAAACCATGCAAAGCCTTGTTGTCTCATGTGCATGCAGTTGTTTGACTTGTAGCCTCGCATGTGCAGGTTGTGAAGTTTGTGCCGGTGTTTGCAGCTGTTTGGGCTCCTGTAGGGAGCCCTTGGATGGGGGCTGGCCTTTTTTACGAGGCCAGGCAAGGGATCCTTTTAAGTTTCTTTCAAACGAAACATATATACAGATATAGATATGTAACTATAGACTATAGGCAGCCCGGGAGACTGCGGTTTCCTGGACAAAGCCGGGAGACTACGGTCTCCTTATAATTGTGGTGGACCACGGTTTGCCATCTGTCTGTGAGAGGAGACCACGGTCTCCTGCAGAGCTGGCTAGCAGACTACGGTTTGCTTAGTCAGTGATGCAGGGGTTGCTTTTCGGCAACCGTGCTGGCCGGCAGAATGCAGGCAGACCAAGGTTTGTTTGCATCTGCTGGCAAGCATGCAAAGCAAGCAGACCACGGTTTGCTTTGCTTTGGGAGAGGAGACCACGGTTTCCTCGTGGGTGCATGCCACGGCATGCACCAAATACTATGCTTCAAGAAATTCCCAGCACTGCCCAATCACAGCCTGGAAGCCACCGCGCACGAAGTCGGCAGCCGAAATGTTTTCCACTCGAAGTGGCGCAGCCTTCAGGTTTGGTCTCTAAGTCCCTCCCTTGAGGAGGCAATGGCCAACAGAGGCAAAATGGAATGTTCGCAGACTCACATGCAATCTCAGATGCACATGAGTTCTCGCAGCAGCACTTCCCTCAAGAATCTTGCAGATTCTTCACACAGGGGAAGAAAGGAGAAATGACAAAAGTTTGGGAAGTGCTTTCGAGTCCTGGCCTTCAGTAGTGCTTGTGGTAGGTGCTCAGGCTCCGTGGTTGCTGCGGCGACAGTCCTCGCACACGCGGTACTGAGTAGTGCGACGCCCTCGGATATGCTCACAGTCATGGCGGGAATGCCAGGTTCTTCCAGAGTTGGTCACGTAGGCGTGGCCCGCAAAAGGAGTGGGAGGTGGAGCAGGTACAGCAGCTCTCGCCTGCATCTCCCTCATCGCGTTCCTTGTTTCCTCGAGCTCCCTCTCGTAGGCCGCGTGCTCAACAAGCGTCTCACGGCGAAGCTCCATCAAGTAGTTGCACTCACGTCTCAGGCGGTCCTCTTCACGAACGAGCTGGGTCATCACCCCAAGAGTGATCTGCGTTTGCGTAGCAACAGTTGAGGAGGCAGTCGGCACCGTTGACGAAGGCGTAGTCGAGGAAGTTGTTGTAGTCGAGGAAGTTGTTGTAGTCGAGGAGGTCGTTGGCGTTGTCACCCTTGGGAGGCCGTACAGGTAGCCCAGCGAGAAGACGAAGAGGAGCACCAGGAAGAACGCTGTCATGATCACCGTGTCAAACACAAGGACACCGTGAAAACTTGTGTGCACCTCCTTCTCGACAACATGGCCCTCCACAGCGTCCGTCACCATGTTCACCGCCAGCACCCTCGCAATGTGCTGTGCAATCCGAGAGCCATAGCGCCTGTCACCAAACGCCTTGGCGGCAGCCCGTTGTCTCTCAGCAGGGTCCTTCTTCTTCGCCGCCACGAAGTTCTCGTCGTAAACAAGTCGGATCTTTCCAGAGCGAAGAGCATCGGCAAGAGCCTGGCGAGCAGCAATCTTGGTCATGCCATCGGCAAGCATCCTCTCGGAACTCACCCAGCGCACAGTGGTCCCTTGATCCTTGATCTCTTGCTGGATGCACGCAATCTCAATGGCAGCTCTCTTGTCCTGGCTTGACGTGAAGCCGGGTCTCCCGATCGCATCATAGAGGGCCTTGGCATCGATAACAAGTAGCGACATAGCAATGCCACGAGGCACCGAGGGATCGCGAGGATCGAGGCCGGGGTCGAGCATCATCGCCAGCATTGTCTTGAGGAGCATGGTCTCGTCGAGTGCCCCAGAGCAGGCCTGACTTTCCGCAGCTAAGCTCGAGCGACAGACGCGAACCAGCTTGCTTGACTTCCAAGACACAAGGTTGTAGCTGCACAGGTCGCCCTTGGCCACGCTGGGGCTGCACACTACAATGATATAGCCTCCCTGAGAGGCATGGTCATGCCTCACAGCCAGAGCTGCGTCAGAGTAGCTCACAAAACACATCTCATGCAAGCTGTCTGCAACCTTCTGCATCTTGATGGGATGGCCGGCGATGCTCTTAGCAAACCTCAAGGTCTTGTTGAGCTCGTTCATCAAGTGCCCATCTCCACTGGTAACCTGAGAAGCTAGGATGCTCACAGAGGCGGCGAGGGCTGGCATGCCTTGTGAGGCCGGCCACTGGAGAGCACCAATCAAGCCCCGAACCTTGGACACCTCAGAAGGGGTCAGCTTCTCATCAAGCTTTCGGCCCTTTGGCACGGTGATGGGGTGAACCTTCGCAATGTAATCGGCGTAGGACAGGCTGATCACCCCATCCTTCAAGGATATCTTGCCACCACAGTACATCAGTGGCTCCTTCTCGGTTAGCTCGGCCCACTTTCCAAACTCGAAGTTCTCTTTGAGGTACTTCACAGCGTCCTGAAACTCCTTCACCTTAGGATTTCCTCCCAGAAGCAAGTCATCGACGTGCAGCACCAGGGCTGCGACCAGATTGTGGTTCTGGTCGAACTTCAAGAAGAGGCACTTATCCAGGAAGTGGGCTCGCCAACCGCCACGGTGGAGTCGGCGGCTTGCCTCTTGGAACCACAGAAGTGGAGCATCGGCCAGACCATAGGCAGATTTCAAGAGCTTCATGTAGGTGGGCTTGCGGTCACCCTGTCCAAGAAGCGGTCCACAGTCAGCCGGGAGTTTGACTATGATGCTCCTCTGAAACTTTGCCCCTGACAAGAAAGCTGTCTTCACATCTCCACAATACAATGTCCAGCTCATGTTTGGGCAAATGCACAGCAGCAGCATCTTGCTCTGACGAGTGGCCGTGGGACTGGCCTTGTCAAGGTTAAACAAATCCGGATCCTGAAATCCCCGAATTACCAGTCTGGCCTTAGCCTTTGGTGGAGCCCCAGGTGTTTCGGGATCTTTGAACGTAAGGACCCACCGAGCGGTGACCACTCGGCTGCTGTTTGACCCATCCAGCTCCGAAAACTCCCAAACCGCATTGGAAAACCAAGAGGAGAGCTCCTTCTTCTTAGCTTCCACCATGTTCGCACGCTCGTCCACACTCATCTTTGCCATGCTGACTTCACGGTTGAACCACACTTCATCCATCACAAACTCGCCATCCATAACGTTCCAGCCAACTGGAAATTCCTTTGGCAGTTCCGCCCCAGAGCTGACAAGGAAAACGTCCGTGGCAACAAGGTCGTCGTCGTCGTCCACAGGAACTGGCACAGCTTGCGCCGGGTCCTCGCGACTGGCAGTCGCAGCTCCCGGAGGAAGAGGAGAAAGAAGAACAGGGTCAGCCCCATCAGCAGAGGACGACGGCGCCACAAGTCGAGGTCGCTGGGTGGGTGGGCCGGGCACCGAAGACGAACTTAAGCGCCGGCGGTCATGGCGGGTGCGCTCCTCCATCTCTTGAAAAAGGAGCGAAGCAGCCCCAGGAATGGAGGGGTACCGATCGAGATGGCGCTCATCATCAGCATCACTGTCACGATCACGCATGGGAGCATCAGCATCTGGAAGAGAAGGCTCGTAGTCGGGATTTTGCCAATCGGGCGGTCCCTCATCGACAATGTCTTCCATCACGGGCTCGGCTTCAATGACATCGCGAAACTGCGTGGTGCTGCGTGCTCGTAGTTCTTGCAAGTCCGAAAGAGCAGCAGCGGGATCAGCTATAGGAGCGCAGCCAGTGTCAGCGACAAGAGGGCGAACTTGGTGAGGGCCACAGCGCAGCAGGTTGGTGCCGTGAGCCACCCACACCACTATGGTCTTGCCCTCATCGTTGTGCTCAAGCGCCACAACGCGGGCGGGCCCGCGCCACTTCTGCTTTTGTAGGATGCCAGTGCCCTGAACACGCCAAAACCACACCTTTTGCCCCACCGCCACCTCATCATGGTTTTCACGGTAGAGCTTATTCATGGCTCGGCGCAGTCGTGCATCACAATCAGCTTGTAGAAAGGCACGCTGAGCATCAAGTCGACGGCGCTGGGTCTCCGCAAAGGTGGTGGGCTCGTCGATTGGATCCGCCCCAGGATTCCACAGATCAGCAGACAACGAGGTCGAGGACATTGGAGTGCGGCCCGTCACCCACTGCTCTGGGGTGAAGCCGCGCGTGAAGCTGAGCTGATTGATTTGGCCCGGTGTGTAAACCAATGCTTCTTTGAGATTGCTCAGGTTGCGCTCGCCTTTCACATCCATGTAAATCTCGAGGGCGCGGCGAACCACCTGATGTTTTCTCTCAACCGATCCAAGCCAGTTGTGGCACTCTGCTGGCGCAATCTCCAAAGTAACATTGTGTTGCACGGCCCAATCTCTCAACGCTCCTGCTGCCCAGCCTTTGGCCTCATCAATTCGAAGAAACTTGGGAACCCCGAACTGCTTAATCCACGCACGCTCCACTCCTTTAATCAGGTCGGTGCTCTTCTCACTCTCAAGCAGGCGAACAGCAACATAGCGAGTGGCCTGGTCCATGATCGTGAGGACGCATCTCCGTCCCCCTTTCACCTCAATCCAGGCACTGTCCGCACACACGCGTGTCACCGAAGTTCTTTGCCATGAGACCAGCGGCGGGAGGTACTCCAGCGGGCTTGCGTCGACGGTAACACACAGGGCACACATACTCCCGAGCGGCTTTGATTGTCCCCTCGGTCGCCTGAACCTCCTCCAGCATACGAACTAACACTTCGGGTCCAGGGTGGCCAAGGTTCTTGTGCAATCGGGTCACATAGTTCATGGCCTGGGCTCCAACCTTTTTCCGAAGTTCCCGATTCTTCCTGCTCACGTAATCATCGCCCTCTGGTGGTGCATCCGGTTCCCCTGAAGATGGTAGTGCATCACGTTGTGCAGGAGATGGTAGTGCATCACGTTGTGCAGGAGATGGTAGTGCATCACGTTGTGCAGGAGATGGTATTGCATCATCAGCAGCCAGCACGCTTTCATCATCGCTTTTCTCCAACAGAAGGTCGGCCAGCTTGTTTGCCAGCTTGGTGGGGTAGTGCTCGGTCATGCCATCCACATCGCCCTCGGTCGATGCATGAACATGGGTGCCTCGGCACTTTCTCTCAAGCTTGGCGGCAAAGGACTTTCGTGTCGACAGGAAACATGTTGGCTTCTGCACAAGAGCCAACTTGCCCTTGCCATCGGGCACTCGAAGCCCATATTCACACTGATCCACTAGCGCAGCCCAGCCCGTCAGCTTAGCAAAAGCTCTTGTCATCCATGCACGGCTATCCCAAGGATGCTCTAAATGAGCATGTCGTCCAGCTCGACGCTGGACCTCGAACACCACCGCCACAAAGGTCAGAATGTTATCATGGTGTTCCTTCCTTGAGCTCCGAAGCCGCTCAGGATTGCCAGCTAGACTCAGCTCATGCATGGGGCTCCATAATGCTGACGCGGGTGAAAGAAGAACTTCATCAGGCTGCACCTCGTCAAGCTTTCGAAGAAACTTGCGCCGATCCTTTGGCCGGTCAAAGTTCCAGCCTGTGCTCTTTGAGAACACCACTGCCTCGCCACCACGTCGCTGCACTGCATCGCTCACTCCACCCTTGCCTGCAACAACCTCCCAAACGATCTTCTTGCTGCCCTCGCCCACACGCGCTGCTTGGCTAAGCAGTCGCTTTCTGTTCTTCACCGCGCCCTGCGCCGCGAGCATAAAGCCACGGAGTCGGCCCTTGCTCAAGGACTTCACACGGGCACGGTCACTTTGCAGGTAGACCTCGTCGCTCTGAAAGGTCACGGCACGCTCATTACCCAAGTTGCGGTTAGCGTCTGCGGTCTTGTCGTCATGGTTGTGGTTGTCGTCTGTGGTCTTGTCGTGGTGGTTGTGGTCTGTGGTCTTGTCGTTGTGGTTGTGGTCTGTGGGCTTGTCGTTGTGGTTGTGGTCTGTGGTCTTGTCGTTGTGGTTGTGGTTGTCCATGGTCACGGTGCTGTTGCTAAGGTCACCGTCCACGAAGGTATGACACGGAGTCTGCGCAGCCTGGTTCCCATCACGACGGTCCCCATCACTTTGCTCAGGAAGGGCAGTGGAAGCCACAGTCCGAGCATTGTCACCGTCATCCTCGCCACGCAAGGTCACATCATTGGGCTCATCCAGGTCCCGAGTTGTCGTGCCCATTCCCACATCGCCATCATCATCGGCATGCAGGATTGCCTCAATGCTCACAGGAGCCTCGATCTCGACATGGTCCATGTAATCGTCGGGCACCAGGGTCTCATCGAAGTCGGCGTCATTGTTCAGGAGGTCGTTGTTGTCCACGAGGTTCAAGAGGTGCTCGCCCTTGGGCCCAAGAGGAATGTCCTCCCAAGGTCCACCTCTGGAGCACATCTTATTGTTCTCATAGTCCACAATGACACCCAGCTTTGCAAGGAGCGGCCGGCCGAACAGCAGGGGTGCCCCACCTTGAATCACGTAGGTGAGCACCTCTATCTTGCGACCAGCCATCACAATTGGAAGGAGAACGCACAGGTGAGTGCGCTCAGTCGCCGAATTTCCAAAGCGAAACCCTTTCTTGCAGAAGTAACTTTTGATGCGAGTCAAGTCGTAGCCGCGCTCAAGGAGGTAGAGCAGGTACTTGCGCACAGCCTTCCGGGAGCCCAGCACGGAGGAAGCACCACCATCCTGAACGGCAGTGCCACAGCTCTCGTCATCAGAGTCGGCGAGGTCGTAGGTCTCGGGGGCCACCATCATGACTTCATCATCCTTGTCATCCATCTTCCGCTTCTTGTCGCCTCCAGCCTGCGGGCAGTTCTTCGCCCAGTGGCCGGATTGCCCACAGCGAAGACAGATGTTGCGGCCGGCAGCCGCGGCACCCCGAGCACGAGCTGTGCTCCCCTTTGGCGCAACAGGCTTGATGGCGAACGAGACGGCAAAGAGCTACCACCTTTGTCCACCAGGGCAACCACAGGATAGAAGCCACGAGACATTCTCATGTTGTTGAGCTTCGCCTTGGCATCGGTGTAACTCGCGTAGATCTCGTCGTACTCCTCCACGTCGAACACGTCCTGCTGGTAATCGGCATCATCGGCGGGGTCGTGGTAGTAGTCGCCATCTTGATCCACCCATGGGCCTGCAGCATCATCATAGTCCTCGCCTTGGTAGTTTATCTCGTCCCAGCCAGCAGCCCAAGGGTCCTCAGCATCGTCGTCAAACTCGCCTTCGTAGAACACATGGTCCTTGGCACGGCCCCAGCGAGGAACCTCAACCTTGGAGTCTTGACCCAAGATAAAGTTCATCGCCTTCTGCACAGCATCCACGCTCAAGCCGTCTGCGCCCACATGCGTGAGCACTAACTGCCGCTGCTCCTTCTGGATGCCACTTTTGCGCAGAAACCACCATGCACGGACCTTCTCGGGCAACTCGACGCCATGTGTGGTCCTCAGTTGGCGCTCAGCCTTGGAGAACTCCCCTGCATACTCCTGCAACGTCTGCTGTGGCTTCCTATGAAGCCGCACGAAGAAAGTCTCAAAGTCCTCAGGCAGCTCAGTCAGGGCCTCAAACTTGAAACCCCGGTCCAGCCTCTCGAAGACTTTTGTGAAGCCCTCGGTTCCCTGGAGCACGTCCACTGGTATGTCATCCACCAAGTCCCAGGCCTTGCCCGACAGGAGGGTGACAATGTTGAAGACGGTCTCCTTGGATCTTCCCGACAGCTCCATCTTCACGCGGTAAAGCTCGCATCGCTTACGGTACTCTTTGTAGTTCCTCTGCACGTTGTCGAAGATCGGCACATACTGGTCGGCTTTTAAGGGCAAAACGGTGAGGGGTAACGGCCTGCGGGGGAAGGACAGCCCTTACGCGAACTTCGTTTTAAGCAAACGGCTGCCGCGAACTTCGTAGAAGGTCCGGGGGTTCGTAGTGGGTTCGTGGGATTCTGTGTCTTCGGCAACAGCTGTGGGTAATGTGAGGATTGTGAAGCAGCAGGGGGGCTGGGGGGGACAACGTGATTCTGGAGAACTTTGTTTGTAGTAATCAATCAAATGCATCTACTTTTTCAAAGGAAGCTTTTCTATGGCTCCAACAGAGAAACAAAAATAAATTGTATTAGCAGGAATCAAGAAATCAAAAACACCACTGCAAAACCTGGGTGTATCTTTAAATTACCACCGCAGCCTTTTGGACATGAAATGACATGGACACAGCAGGGGGAGCAGGCAGGGTGTTTCATTTTGATTGGCAGTCAGGATATTCGGAAACTATCCTTCCAATTGGTAGAACATATCTAGTAAAGGTTCACATAGACGTTTGCTCGACAAGTATGAATCATTCTTAGTGGATTCCACAAATAGAATTCAATTAAACCGAATCGAAGGCGAAGCCGAAGTCGTCGCCAGGAGAGAGACCAAGACGCCGGGAGATCCATCAACCTGGGCAGCTGTCATGACACGGTTGTCTGAACAAGAAAAGAATCGGCGAGGCAACTTCCTGCAGTTAACATCCTTCCGACATGAGCGAAACTGTGATTGAGTTGCGGGCTGAGAAGTCCCGGTTTCGACATAGCCTGGCAAGCAGCAACAATGAGAAACAACAGGCTTGAGCGATCAACCAAATTTGCCGCACAGTCAGCCGAGACAGCAGTATTTTTTCATGCCTTGAGGCGGCTTCAGAGAGATTTTCACAGTCAGCCTACCGCCAGCCATGCACTTGCATCCCCATGTTCGACAATGGCAAGGCCTTCAGTGGAACGACGATTTGCATCCTACTACTACATGTTATGAAAACATGAGTATGTATGTGTACATCACACGACCAAGGCCACAGCGAATGACATGGAGAATTCAGTGTCCGGGCTGGCCCCAGCGGCGACATGCCATCCGAGATCATGAAAATCTGAAGCTGTGAATGAGATTTTCACAGTCAGCCTACCGCCAGCGATGCACTTGATCCCCATGTTCGATAATGATGGCAAGGCCTTTAGTGGAAGGACGATTTGCATCCTACGACTATATGTTAGGTATACATGAGTATGTGTACAGTACACGACCAAGGCCACAGCGAATGACATGGAGAATTCAGTGTCCGGGCTGGCCCCAGCGGCGACATGCCATCCGAGCTCATCAAAATCTGAAGCTGTGAGTTAGGCTACCGCCAGCGATGCACTTGCATCCCCATGTTCGATGATGGCAAGGCCTTTAGTCGAAGGACGATTTGCATCCTACTACTAACATGAGTATGTAAACAGTATACGACCAAGGCCACAGCGAATGACATGGAGAATTCAGTGTCCGGGCTGGCCCCAGCGGCGACATGCCATCCGAGCTCATGAAAATCTGAAGTTGTGAGTGAGGCTACCGCCAGCGATGCACTTGCATCCCCATGTTCGATGATGGCAAGGCCTTTAGTGGAAGGACGATTTGCACCCTACTACTAACATGAGGATGTATACAGTACACGACCAAGGCCACTGCGAATGACATGGAGAATTCAGTGACCGGGCTGGCCCCAGCGGCGACATGCCATCCGAGCTCATCAAAATCTGAAGCTGTGAGTTAGGCTACCGCCAGCGATGCACTTGCATCCCCATGTTCGATGATGGCAAGGCCTTTAGTCGAAGGACGATTTGCATCCTACTACTGACTGACTAACATGAGTATGTGTACAGTACACGACCAAGGCCACAGCGAATGACACGGGGACTTCAGTGTCCGGGCTGGCCCCAGCAGACAATCTCTCATCAGGCTAGAGAGTCACTGCAAAAACAACGGCCTTTGTCGAATACGACGTGTTGCAGTAGTACATCACCACTAGTCTAGTAGTAGTAGTACTACTACTACTACTACTACTACCACTACTACTACTACTACTAGTAGTACTACTACTACTACTACAACTACTACTACCTTTAGGACTACTAGTACTAGTCGTACGAGTGCTAATACTACAACGACTACTAGTACTACTACTACTACTACTACTACTACTACTACTACTACTACTACTACTACTAGTACTACTACTAGTACTACCACTAGTACTACTAGGACTACTACTACTAGTACTACTACTGCTACTAGTACTACTACTACTACTACTACTACTACTACTACTACTACTACTACTACTACTACTACTACTACTAGGACTAGTACTACTACTAGTACTACTACTACTACTAGGACTAGTACTACTACTACGACAGTACTACTACAAGTACTAGTACGGCTAGTCGTACTACTAGGTACTAATAAAGTAATAATGATTATACTCGGACTCGTGGCAGTGAGTATTGGTGAGAATTAGGACATGAGCGAATCCAAGACGAAGGCCATTGTCTTTGCGAAGACCAGGACCACGAAGACGACCGGCTCAGCGCTTGCGCTTGCCGGACGAAGGCGGCGGGCTCACCGGGTCCTTGCCCGAGCGCCCGGACCCGGGAGTCTTCGGGTCGGAGCGAGCCTTCCTCTTCGGCGTAGCCGGCGGGGGCTGCTGCTCGGCCTCCTTGGGCTTCGAAGGCGAAGTCGAAGACGAGCCTGATGGAACCGCCTCGAAGAAGAGGGGCCTCTCAGGCCCGCCTCGGCCCCATTGTGCTCCATGACGTGGGTCATGGGGATGCTGATGCAGCCCTTCACGAAGGCCGTGAAGAAGAGGTGGGGGCCCTTCATCGGGAACCCGCGGATCTCCTTCGGAAGCCGAAGGCGAATGTCCGTCTTCAGGTACCGCACGACCCCGAACGTCGACTGGTCCCCGTCATCGGCGGCATGCTCAAAGTTCCAGTACTTGTAGAGCGGATGGGCGACGAAGTCCTGCAAGAAGCTTCAGGCCGGCCAAAAAAAACAATCCAGTACATAATTAATTAATGTAAGGCTGATATATAGGTATTTTAAGTACCTATTTAGACCAGAACATCCCCGTCCTCCCAGGTCTCGCATACCGGCTCCGAAGACGAAGACCAAGACTTGAGAGGACTGTCCGACTCCTCGCTTCTGGTCTTGCACCACTGGAGCAGCTGGCTCTTCTGCTTGCTGGGCAAGGCGCTGCGCAGATCCACATGGAGGACGAAGGCGACGACCTCCGTGACGTCGAACTTGGAAATCTTCTGCCCCTTCTTCAGCATCTTCTCTATGAAGGAGGCAACTGCTGGCGTCACCAAGGCGAGGATTTCCAAGGCCACCGGGACGGTCAGGAGTCGGAACTTGTTCATGTAGCTCGGCAACCTTGTGTCTGCATCGGCGTCCGTCAGGGCATTCTTCTGGTCCAAGGCGTCATAGGAACCGAGCATGATCGAGCGGTGGATGTGTTCGAATCCCCTTGGGTGCGACTCGCACCACTCCACGATCTGTTCCATCATGATGGCCTGGTTAGCCTTGTCGCTGGACAACACCTGTTTTTGTTCCCTCCTCACAGCCTCACTTTTCTTCTCGGCAAGGCGCTGTTTCTTGCTGGCCCCATCCGCCGCCGCCGCGGTCTTCTTACCAGCTGCCTTGGGCGCCATTGCGAAAGAAGGCGAGAGAAGATGGAGGGAGAGAGCTTGCTCGAAGGCGAATCGAAGCCGAAAAAGCTGCTTTTTCGTTGGAGCATGCACACTCTGAACGGCATGAGTCTTGAGTGTCACTGACTTTGCACAAGAGAAGGGTCGCGATACAAGCGAGGCTGGGTGGACCTTGCGAAGGCGAAGTCCCAGTTGTCACCAGGGCTTGGCAACCTGCGAATGTGTGTAGTCGGAATGCTGTCACTGATAGAAACCCGTAACGCTGTAGATTCCCTGCCCGCTCCGCCCCGGAACCAGAAGTGTATAATCCTTACATGATGACAGAATCAGCAGCAGGACGACGTGGTCAAGCAGTCCGAATCGGGCGAATCGTTTGGATTTGAATGTTAAATTCAGGCTGTCCGGTTTACGGTTCCTGAAAAAGTTTGGGGTGTTTAGTGTGGAAGGTGCTCTACGCCCTC
The DNA here is from genome assembly GCA_905221615.1 of Symbiodinium sp. CCMP2592. NCBI lineage: Eukaryota > Dinophyceae > Suessiales > Symbiodiniaceae > Symbiodinium > Symbiodinium sp. CCMP2592. The sequence goes on along the minus strand of CAJNDT010000970.1, from coordinate 17,516 downwards.
GGTGTTGCTCGGACATGTGGGGTTTTCGGGCTTAACAGCTGAAGTCTAATCAGGGTTTGAAGTCGAGGGAATGGGCATCTGACTTGTTGACGGTCTGGGGTTCCCTTTGGTTCGGGCAAGTTCAAGTTTAAATAAAATATTGATGTCTTAGGATCAGAGGCTTCGTTAATTAATCAAAGTAATCAAAACAAAGCAGAATCTTCCGGCCTTGACGGATAACACAATCTAAACCTGACCGACAGGAAGAAAACTAATTGTCGCCTGAGCTCCAAGTTAAGTTGCATTGTATAATAAACTCTTTCCTTCCTTTCCCCATCAATGGACACTCGAAGACCTTGCTGTGCAGCAGCGGGAGGCGCAAGGGGCTTTTGGCACGACTGACGAGTAGAATAGGCGTTGACACCCAAGAGTGCTACAGTAGACGTAAAGGTAGAGGCAAGTGAGGGAATTGAAAAGAGACATGAACGAATACAGTATCGACTGTTTATTGCTTTGCAATCCTAAAATTTTGTATAGCTCAACCCAAATAACAGCCCTAGTTTGTCAACAATTAAAACAACCCTGAGTCAATCGAGGTTTCAGTCTTTAGGGTTGAGGGTCGTAAATTACACTTCCAACAGTCACGCCCAAACGATGCCTGATGTGCCTTGTCGTGGTCGTTCTGAAGTACGTGAGGACAGGATCGGCCTTGAGTCGGGGGGGACGAATCCCTGATTCTGATCGTCTTCACCACAACGAATTAGGAAATACCTGAAAAAGGTACTCCTGAGAGTCTGACCCCTGAAGTTTTAAAAGACCAAACTCTGATCTGAAAGCCTATTGAGTAAATGTCATTAAAATAGGGATCCTTGGCTTGACTACAGGATCTTAGCAAAAGTGGTTGTACTGTGCTGGACTGCATGCAGTCCAAGGACGGACGGAGGGGAGTTCTGAACAAATCTAGCAGAAGTCAGTGTCTGTCTTGGTTCTCTCAGACCAGGCATGTCAATAACAATGGGCAGCCGAGTGCGCGAAGCCCTGACAAGGCCGAGAAGAAAAGTTTATCCCAGGGTCCCAAGAGCAATCAATCTTGGGACCCTGAGAGTCGGTGGCCAAGAGCTCTCCTGCGCACAGCGGCAGCAAGTCGCAGGACGATTTAAAAGGCTGATGGGTTTGAGTGTAGCTGTCGGGAGAAGAAATAATTTTGGCTGGTGGTTTTTCGCTGATTAGTTAAGGTTTTTTTTTTGTCCCCCATCTCAGAAGGAGGCAAGTGCTGGTGTCACCAAGGCGAGGATATCCAAGGCCACCGCGACAGTTCGAACTTGTTCGTCATTGGAGTGGATTCATGTCGCTCGGCAGCCTCGTCTCCGAATCGCCGTTGGCCAGGGCATTCTGGTGGTCGAGTCGAGGGCGTCATAGGACCCCGAAACGTCATGGACCGTATGAACGTCGTCGAAGCCATGCGAAGGCCATGAGACGACGATGTGGTCCATCATGTGATCGTCTGAGATGAGGACTTGACTTTGACTGTTTGCCCAGTGCAAGTGCCGATTGTTTTGGTTCCGCCTGCCGCTGCAGCCTTCTTACCAGCCTTCGAGCCATCGCAAAACCAACCCAGGAAGTGGGTCGAAGTTGAAGCGTCTGTTGAAGGCGAAGACTCGAATCTCTCTAGCCATCGGTCGAAGGCAAAGAGTAAGACGCGAGTCGAAGCCCCGAAGCCTTCAGTTCAAGGCGAAGACTAAGACGCGAGTCGAAGCCTCCAAGCCTTCAGATTCGAAGGCGAAGACTAAGACGCGATGATTCGAAGCCCCGAAGGCCTGAGTCGAAGGCGAAGTCGCGACTCCCGCTAGACCTCGGGCGGAAACTCAAACGGGCAAGTCTCGCCAGGATTCAGTTGCAGGTAGCGTCTCCAGCTCATGTGCAGTAGCTTGTAGCAGCACCTGCTATCTGCTCCGCTGGGACCCCAAGACCTGGAGGCGCTCCATCGGTGCTGCCTCTGGAACACTCTCCAGCACTTGTTGAACTGATCCTTGTAGCCTCTGTAAAAAGGCGGCAGCAATTGCTGCAAGTCCTCGACGCTCCAGGCAGCATTGGACTCGAATCGGACCTTTTTGCGCCTCGTCGAAGACGACGAAGACGCAGCCGATTTCGAAGCCGATCCCGAAGTCGAACGAATGCGCTTGCGAATCCTCGCCACAGCTCTGGTCAGCATCGCCGCTTCGACAGCCTGGCTTTGACGTGTCCGCTGCGCAGCCTCCACGTCCTTTTGAGCATCCTTCCCGAGGACATCGTCCAGTATGTCTGAAGCCAGAATCTCGTCGAGCTCCTCATTCGCAGATGGACAGCGCCAGTGGATGTTCCGCTCCAGAATGCTGGCAACTTCTTCCGGGCTGCAGTTCATGCCCTTTTCCACTGCGGCCTCCAAGGCGAAGCCCAAGTCGTCTTCGCGCCAATCCGTCTCCGCCTCTGCCAAGCCGAACTCATCCTGTCGACAGTTTCATTAATTAATTTACGAAGCAATGAGAGAGTGTGACAAAAATTTCAAAAAGGTATTGTTAGCCAAGCCGGTTAGTCCTGGAGGAGCAGCTTGACGTAGAAGCTGCTGATGTCCCAGTAGGCATGAGCAGCAGCATGCTTCAGCAAGGCGACAGGATTCTTGGCACGCTCGCGCCACATCCCAGGAAGGTGTGGGACCTGCAACTCTGCAGGTTTCTTTTTGTTGCCGCTGCCTTTCTGCAGAATCCCTGCGTGCAAAGGCGACACGATCGTCGTTTGCAGGACCTGCCAGTCGGCAAACTTCTCCACAACCTTCCAGTGCAGATGCCCCCGTGTCAACGGCTTTGGCAAGGTGTAGCACACACTCTTGTCCGCAGCCTCGACTTTCTGCACGGAAATGCAAAGGGCCGCCGCACAGGTGGGCCAGGGACCAAGGCTGAAGAAGACCAAGTCCGGGCATCTCCTGTCCTTCACAACCAGCCCACGCTGGAGGAAGCGGGTCCGCCAGGTGTGGACGAGGTCCTGCAGCCGCCCCTCCTTGTGGAACCGCACCATGAGTGCTGACTCTGCAGGGATGGCGGAGGCACGCAAAGGCGAAAGCGAAGGCCATGTTTTGCGATTCAGGATTGTCCGCAGATCCTCCGTCGAAGGCGAAAGCTTTCGAGTGTGGAAGAAAGTCGAAGGCACTGTCCCGACTGAGACCTTTTGGGGGTTATTAAACAAAAGACTGAGGAGAAGCTATTTGATTCAAATTACGGAGGACTTTACTGAATTGGATTTTCCGTTCAATGCTTCAGGGGCGAACATTGATTCTCCAAATCCCCTACCTCGGCATCATCCGGCTCGATCTCTTGGTAGCCGAAGGACCCCAGGATGTTGTCGCCTGTTAGCTTCGCCCAGCCATCTATGGACGGCATTGCGTGACTCAAGTTCTGGCCTTGTTCATGCTGTCGCATCGCACGGAATCCTTCTTCGTTGAAGGTAAAGGCTAAGTTTGACCAGAGATCCGTCATGACCGTCCGCAGCATCGGTGTGGCGCTGCCATTGTTCTGGCGAATGTCCTGGAGCACATCTTTCACAAGCCGGTGCTGCATGGGGGAGGTCTGGCAGGCAGATTTGCACCACTTCGTTCGAATGCCTTGAGCAGTCTCAAAAGCCTTTGCCTGATCTTCGAGTTCCACGCACACTGTTTGGATGGCCGACGTGTCGTTGCCGGTCAGCAAGACGAGCTTGTGCGGGAAGTCGAAGAAGGCCATGCTGGTCAGGCACTTCTGGTAGCTTGCGCAGAAGAACATGTCGCAGAGCTGGCCGAAAAGCATGTCCTGTTGACTGACAAGGGGGTGCTCCTCGCTCAACTTGTTGTAGAACATGGAGCCGGCGCAATCTTCATGCGTTAGAAGGCCAAGGCGACGATGAAGATCGGCATCGAAAATGGCGTCGTGCATTTCAGAGACAACGGAAATCCAGTCTCCCAAGGCGAACGAACGCCACATGGCCAAAGCGCCTTGCCTTCCCCTGACTTCTTTACGCAAAGTGTTCAACTGTCTGGACAGAGGAAAAGTGATTGCATGCCAGCTGTTCAAGGCGGTCATGAGGTCCAAGTCCATGAGAAGCAGACAGACCACGTGGAACTTGTTCTTGCACCTGTTGTACAAGGCAGTGGTCGCGGCCTTGGCTTCCTTCATGGTCTTGGAGCCTTCCTTCTCCGCCTTGGCCGTTGCAGAGGCGGCGGCCGCCGCTTCCGCGACACCGAAGGCGAAGTCGACACCCGAAGACGACCCTTTCAAAATGCCAGCTCGCAGGCAGTAAGACTGCATGAGCAGCAGCAGCCCGCTCTCGTCTCGGCGGCTCCGCCATGCGGAGTGAAACTCGTCCCAGCGTGAGAAGTTGCCGCTGCCGGTGTACGACCGGAGGAAGCGAGCTTCCTCAAGCATCTTGAGAAGAGCCTTCGGACTGCACTCTTCCGCACTCAAGCCCTTCTCCCGGGCCACCCGGGGTGCGATGGCTTTCAGCAGGACCTCCCCAGCGCCGTCCTGAGCCAAGGCCAGGGTCTTCGCGAAGTCGAAGGCCTCTTCTTGGAGGACGCGAAACCACTTGGCGCCTTTGTAGGGCCCCCTGCAATAAGAAAGTATGGCTTGTGCCATTTTCATCTTGCTTCGCATGCCTGCAAGGTTCGTGGCATTTTCAAACTCCCTGTGCAGTTGATGCCGCACGTCGTACAGAAACAGCCCGCGACACCCGAGTTCGTAAAGAAGAAACCATCGGGCTGACTCTTGCTCGGAGCCGTGGTCCGATGTGATAGAAAGAATGGGTTTGTGCCGCAAGTCCTCTGCCTCCTGACCTTCGCCTTCTTTTGGCAGGAAAGCCTGCAAGCCGGAATCATCATGCATGATTCGAAGACAATGGTCGAAGGCGAGCAAAGAGTCGTAGGCAGCAGCACGTTCAGGTGGACCTTTGTATTTCTTGAAGGCGACGTCGCTGTCGTTCGTTCTGTCACTGGCTTCTCTGCTTTGCTCGCCACCTGAAATGATTTGCTGATGTTAGACTCAAACAGACGAAAGAGAAGAGCAAAGAAAGGTAGGCATTTTCCAAAAACTCACTCAAGCCAATTCCTGATGAATTAATCCACGCCAAGGCACGCAGGAAGGCCAAGGCGACCCGATCCAAGGCGACTGCGTCGTCAGGGGCTGCGGTTGTACCCGCCAAGCGGTAACCACTGTCTTGGTGCACCTGCAACGACATTTCTTCAAGTAGTCTAAGTAGTCAGTCAATCTAAGGAAACGTCTTATAATAACGGCTACAACTAATGATGGTTCTCACCTGGAGCTTTGAATTAGTTATTTTAAGCATAGATCAGGCCTGCGGCGGACCCCAGGCCGCTTGCCCAGAGGTCAGGTGCTGCAAGATGTAAGTGGTCCGCTTTCGCCCCCCGACGCGACTGGCATCGAAGGCCACGCCGAGCCGCTTGGCGCTTTGCAGATGGCGTCGGGCTGCCTGCCAGTATAATGCCCTTTCCCTGTGCCTGTCCTTTCTCGTCACCAACACTTTCACCTTGGCCTTCATCTGGCGAAGCTTGGCTTTTTGACGAGTGGTCAGCTTCAGGGGGGTCTTCGAAGACGAAGTCGACTTCGAAGACGAAGGGGTCGATTTCGAAGGCTTCGAAGACGAAGACTTCGAAGCCTGCTCCTGGCCGCGCAGAAACCTGACGTTGCGGACTCTCTGTGCCATGTCCCTCGAGGTCTTTGAGCCCAGGCCCTGTTCCAATTGCTGTTCGTCGATCTCATTGTCCTGCATAAAAGCGTCTGGCAGGAAGTCGAGGGCGATCTCGACCCCAGCAGCAATGGCAAGAAGGATCTGCCGCAGCAGGTCATGGTGCCTTTCGACAAGGCGAAGGCTAATCAGAACATCGCACAGTCTTTGTTTCTCTTCCTTGAACTGCTTCTTGAAAGGGCTCCTCTTGCCTGCCAGGCATTGCCGCCATGACTGAGACCCAAGCAGTTCCCGAAGGTCGACCAGGGCATCTGCATCCAAGGCGAAGTCGAAGTCCACTCCCTCTACCGACACCGTGCATGCCCAAGGCGACAGGAATTTCAGCAGCTTATGCAAATAATCTCTGGAGGAAATTCTTTGCTCCTCTGTCTTTCCTGACACAGCAGAACTCAACAGCACCAGCAGCATCATCTGAGTGGAGCCCGCCACCTGGTGTACCCTGGAATCCGGCGAAGACGACTTCTCCTGGCTGCCCAGAGGCCAGAGAAAGTGCTGCTCGGACTCCAGGATCTTCTTGCCCATCTCGGTCCATGACCGTTTTGCGGCCTTGCTCACATCCGCCGGCTGTAACCTGCAAAAGCAGGACATAGACCAAAAGTAGCGGCAGCCGTGCTCGGGTCTAGGCAGCTGGTACTGCACCAGCCACAACTTTCCTTCTGGCTGAGGAATTTCCTTGGATTTGCACCGACGGGTACTAATATAATATATGGTCTGGGAACTTAGTCGCACTGGTACTACTTCTAGTAAAAGTACTACTAGTCCTAGTACTAGTAGTAGTCCTAGTAATACTAGTACTAGTACTATTAATTCCTAGTACTACTACTAGCAGCAGTTGTTGTTTTTTCTTGTTGTAGGTATTATTAATAGTTAGTGGCACATCTAGTAGTACTTTTAGTAATAATAATAATAGTTGTACTAGTAAGTACTACTAGTACTAGTTCTAGTACTAGTACTACTACCTACTTTACTACTACTACTACTAGTACTACTACTACTACTACTGACTACTACTACTACTACTACTACTACTACTACTACTACTACTACTACTACTACTACTACTACTACTACTACTACTACTACTACTACTACTACTACTACTACTACTACTAAAGGGCTCCCTGTGTTGCCTTTCTAAAGATCGCTAGGTAGTTAAAAATTTCAAGCAGGTTTCTGTGGAATTCTCCTCCCTGGTTCTGTCTCTCTGTATCTGAGACCTTCTCTCCCTCTCCTGGCCTCCCCTGGTGTCACGGTCTCTCTCTCTCTCACTGTGTGGCTCTCTCTCTTTTCTCTCTCTTTCCCTCTCTTTCTCTCTCGTTGTCTCTCTTGAGGCCTGAGGTAGTTGATTTTTTGAAACAAGTAGGTTTCTGTGGATTCATTCTCCCTGGTTCTGTCCTTCTGTCTCCTGCTGTCTCTCTCCTGGCCTCCCCTCCCGACACCCCGCCAACGGTGTCACGCTGTCTCTCTCACTCTGTGGCTCTGTCTCTCTCTCTCTCTCTCTTTCTCTCTTTCCTTCTCTTTGTCTCTCTTGCGGCCTCCCCTGCAATCTGAAGGCACTGTGCAACCCTCGCCCAGTTCCACCCCAAGTGGGCGCCAAGGCACTGGGCTGTCCCCGCTCGGCAAGCAAGCACCCCTACGTGACCGCCGGCCGCACGGTCAGGGGGAGAGGGTTACCGAACGGGTGAGCACAGGATCCTGCCCAGCAGACGCATTAGCCCATGTGCTCTGCTGTCATCCACCGAAGTGGGTTGGCCAGAAGCAGGAACGTATGGCACTTCAGTCCCGACACCCGGCCAACGGTGTCTCGCATGTTCTGCGTGGGTAAGGACAACGACAAAGCAAGCAAGGTCAAGCTCATGCCAAGAACAAACATGCCATGCCAATGGACAAGTCAACGAAAGTCTCTCTCGCTCTCTCTCTCTCTCTCTCTCTCTCTCTCTCTCTCTCTCTCTCTCTCTCTCTCTCTCTCTCTCTCTCTCTCTTTCCATCTCCGTAGCTCTGTCGCTGTCTGTCTATGTCGCTCTCTTGCTTGCAATCGTGCTGTTTGTCTCTCCGTCCATAGTAGCTCCTCGTTGGGATTATAGGATCTTTAATAGGAACCACAAAAAGAAAGCACTATGGGGCCTTATGATGGCCTTGTCAGTCTTAGAGCAACAAGGCGATCTCTTGCGAAATATCCCCGACACGAAGGGTCCTCTCACCGTCTTATCTCTTGTAGTCATGCTGTCCTGTGGCTACTACTAGTCCTGTGGCTAGTACTACTACTACTACTACTACTACTACTCCTACTACTACTACTACTACTACTACTACTACTACGACTACTACTATTACTACTAGTACTACCACGCTAGTAGCAGTACTAGAAGTAGGTGTAGTAGTAGTAATTTTTGGCTCCCGCTTGGCATGTCCGAAGACCCGCATGGCAGGTTAGACGTCGGCTTGAGGGCGAAAGGGGACACAGCATGCCACCCTTTGAGGCTTTCAGGCGACCTCTTGCGACTGTCACACATTAACCTCAACCCACACCCCTCACACTACAACATCATAGTAGTAATAATAGTTTCTAAAACTGCAAATTAAACCATGCGCAAGCAGCACAAGCCAAGGTCACTCAACACAGCCATGTCATGTCACAACAACGAGCGGCCTCCCTGACTTGTTCGGACTGTCTGGAGTCTGGCCTGGCCAAACCAGCTAAACCAGTTTTGCCCCAGCACGGCGCATTAGCCCATATGCCCGGCTGTCATCTACCCCCCTGCCGTGGGGTAGGTTGGCCTCAAGGCAAAGCCGAACGCCTCACACCCGGCCAATGGTGTGGGGAGCAACCCAGATGATGGGGCAGGGGTTGACTCCCCAGGTAAGGCGACCAAGACGAAGGCCAGTCAATGTACCAGGGGACACTTGACTCCCCAGGTAAGGCAAAGAAGACGAACGCCACTCAAGCAGAGCAATCATGAATTGTGACAATCAAGTGGCCTCCCAATGCCTCCCAGGATCCGGTACTGACGGCTGGTCTGCCTACCCACGCCCCCGCAGGCGCATTAGCGCATCGCCCTGCGACAGCCCGGCGCAAGGCTGTTTGGCCCTGGGGCGTGGGTTGCAGGACATTCCAAGCCGAGACTCAGACCGCATTCCCTTTGCCTGGGCCCCACACCCGGCCAGCGGTGCGAACGCCCTCTGTTACTGAAGCGCCAAGAGGACGTTTTGGTAGGGCGGCAAAGCATTCCATGAAGTCAAGCAAGACTGGATCACAGAAGCTCCTGTTGCGTAGTAGTAGTAGTACTAGTAGTAGTAATAGTAGTAGTAGTAGTAGTAGTAGTAGTAGTAGTAGTAGTAGTAGTAGTAGTAGTAGTAGTAGTAGTAGTAGTAGTAGTACTAGTAGTAGTACTAGTACTAGTACTAGTAATAGCAGTAGTAGTAAGTAGTAGTAGTAGTAGTAGTAGAATGAAGTAGTAGTAGTAGTAGTAGTACTAGTCGTACTCGTAGTAGTAGCACTAGCAGTAGCAGTACTAGCACTACTACTAGTACTAGTACTAGTAGTAGTTGTTGTTGTGTCGTACTAGTACTAGTACTAGTAGTAGTAGTAGTAGTACTACTAGTAACAGTAGTAGTAGTAGTAGTAGTAGTAGTAGTAGTAGTAGTAGTAGTAGTAGTAGTAGTACTACTAGTACTAGTCCTAGTAAAGTACTAGTAGTACGAAAAACGTGTTGTTGCAGAACTGATGAGCCGCTCAGAGCCTGTACAACTCTAGAGTACTGTTGCTTGAGCTCATGTCAAACCCACTTGCTCAGACGCTTGACCAGATGCTGCCGAGAGTCCCCCCCGGCTCGCGGATGCAGTATGAGCCGCTTCTTCAGGAAATCTGCCAGCCAGACGATGGTGTTCCCGTTCTCACCAGTTTTGATGACGAACTCTTTTTCGCTCTCTGTGACAGACCACAGAGCCCACGAAAAGATTTTGTCTAGCCACCGCTTGTCACCGTTCCTGAGCCTCACAAACGCACGGTCCTCGTGAACATGAATGTCACGGAAGTCGAAGACGACATGTCGCTCACCGGTTTTTTTGTGAACCAGGAGCCCCCGGCCCTGGTTATTCTCAGCAACTTGGAACAAACCTCTCTCAGAGATTTTGCGACATCCGGGGTCGAGTCGAGGATCCGGTGGAGCTTCGGCAGCCATGGGCGGAAGTCCAAGGCCAAGTTCCGGTTTAACCGGAACCTGAAGATGCAGGGAAGTCTGAAAGCTAATCGGTAACGCCTTCGAAGGCGAGTGAGACAGGTTGCTGCAAGCTTGAGCAGGACTGAGGTTCCGAAAGTATATTATATAAATGTGTGATTTACATCAATGTCTAGAGTCTCCTATGACAGGACACTGGGGCTTCTGTCCTCTTCTTCCTTTTCGCCACATGACACAGCGACAGCAACACACGGTGGTCAGTCAGCATACGGCCAAGTCAACTGTGAGTACTTTCGGAAACCCAGCATCACTGTCACTGCATGCCTGTTTCTTTCATGCAATGGTTCCTGTCTTAGATGCAAACACTCGTGTCACAGGCAATGGGAATGAATGACACTATGGCTCCTAAGGAATCCAACTCAGGAGCGGCAATGCAAGGTCCTGCTAGAGCGGTGCAGCCACGACGAGCCTCGGCAAAACCAGCAATCATCGGGCTGCTGAGGGCATGGGGAGGTGGAGGTGACAGACAGAGCATGAACCGCTTAGTCTGTGAGCTGTGACTTGTTCAAGAACCACACTGGCGGGACTCAACTTCTGCAAAGGAGCATGTCATGCAGGAGACGCGAGTGTCTGTAAACACTACTTGGCGGCCGGCCCTTTCGCAGAGTCAGACAACTGAAGTGCCACAAGCTAACATACTGACGGCATGACAGAGTTTAACGGACATGCTTGCTTACCGGAAACAAGGAATGGCCGAGAATTGCTCAATGCCCCCACTCGCTTCTGCAAGCACCTGGCACCGATGCCATAGAATTGCATGAAGTCGCCTGGCAAGGCAGGGTAGCTATATTGTGTCCACTTTGAATCAGTTTAGGCCCTAGGCTTAACGGACAGTCTTTCAGACTCCATACTCAACAGTCTTTCAGACTCCATAGTCAAGTGGAAGGTACATCTCTGGATCTTGAACACTGCTGGTCACATGCCAGTGCAAGAACAGCTGAAGAGTTGCATCCTGAATGAAATCTTAAGCCGAAAACCTCCTTAAATGAAAAAAGCCCGAGTCCGAAACCTTGATATATTTCTCATGGCTTCAGTTCTTAATCCTGCCCTGTGGAAAAGTGCATCTGTGCCACTCTACTAGCTCCGTCCAGCCACAGAAGCCAACGCCATATCCATTGTGCCAGTTTGACTAGTAGGCAGCCCTTGATTTAGTGTATTGGGAATGTCTTGAACCCTGAGCTCCTGCTGTAAGGCTGGGTTTAGGCAGGGGGTTTGCAGATTACAATGAAAGAGCTTTTACGCTTTGGGGCTCTAAGCAAACGGGCTTTCTTTCTCTATTTTGCAAGATTTTTGGCCTTGCTGGGATTAGACAAGATTAATTTTTAAAAAAAAAACTTCGAGACATGAATGATTCTGCAATGGTCCTTTCGGTCCCTGAGGCTCCGTGCATCCAAACTGGAATCTGCAGCTCAGCACCTGGCCACGCGACAACTTAACAGCATGAGGCCGCAGGGCTTCAGGGGTCGTCATGGCAGCACAAGTGTGAATCCAGGCCGACTTCTTTTGCCTGCACGCAGCAGAATTGATGTGCAGGTAGACGGCTCTCTTCGGTCGAAGGCGAAGGCGAAGACTGTGAGATCAACAGTATGTTATTACTAACTAGGTACTCTGATGCCATGCCGCGACCGCAGAGCAAAAAGCCTGAACTACCGGAAGACTTTGGAAGAGCTTCCGACTCCTTTCTGCAGCACGCAGCAGATGTTCATGTGCAGGCAGACGGCTCTTTCGGTCGAAGGCGAAGGCGAAGCCTGCTAGATCAAGAGTTTCTTATTATTAATAGGTACTCTGATGCCATGCCGCGACCGCAGAGCAAAAAGCCTGAACTAGCGGAAGATTTTGGAAGAGCTTCCGACTTCTTTTGGGTGCACGCAGCAGAGTTGATGTGCAGGCAGACGGCTCTTTCGGTCGAAGGCGAAGGCGAAGACTGTTAGATCAAGACTTTGTTGTTAATAGGTACTCTGATGCCATGCCGCGACCGCAGAGCAAAAAGCCTGATTGCGGAAGACTTTGGGACAAGCTTCCTAATCCTGGCACTCATTTCTTGCCACGGCGTTTGCCTTGCTGGCCACCTTTGCCCTTTCCTTTTTGGTACCAAGGACCAGCGCCCTGCAGGGGGTTTAAAAACTTGACGTCACTGTGCGACGCTCCAAGAAAGTAGCAGGGTAACCCGTACCCTAACGGTTCTCATGTAGTGGCAAGGCACAGAACCCTTGTTGGAGTTGCCCGGGAGGTCTTCATGGCCTCAGGCAGGTTGGGAATTAGGCTAGAAATTTGTGAATCTTAACTTTAAGAAACATCTGAAAAAGCTTCTGCCGATTCGACAAATCCAAAGAGCCTGAGAGAATCCGCGATCGCCTTCTGCAGTGGTCGACTGCCACGGCGCTGGGATTGTCCCATCCGGCATGAGGATCGTGGAGAGCGCCTCGGATCTGGGAGAAGTTAATTAGAAGTTTGATTAGTAGCCACCAATACCGAAAAAGACACGAGAATGCCTGATGGACTTCATTGTCAGGCCGCTCATGCCAGTGGCGACGAAGTCCAAGGCGAACCCCAACCCCTGGGGGTTGGGGTGCGACGCCAAGGCCTCCATGCAGCACCACGCCTCCTCGTCGACGCCGAGATCCTCCAACACCCTGAAGAGGCTGGGAGCCAGGTCCAAGACTCTGGTTCTGACCTGACTTGACTTCAATGGGAAGAAGCTACACCTAAACTGGAAGGACCAACGAACACAACCCAAAAACATCTATCAGGTCAGGTTGCCCGCTTCATGACGGGATTCTCCACAGCCTCGGGCTCGGAGTCGTCGACGGCGAAGGCGAGCTGGCGGGAGGAGGCGTGGTGCTGCTGGCCATCATCATCCTGCCGGCGCTTCTTCTTTGGTCCATCGGGCTGCTTGGGCGGCTCCTTCGAAGACGAAGCCGGAGCGGGAGGCTTCCTCTTGATCGGCCGCGCCTTGGGCAGTGGGGTCTTCTGCTTCGGCAGCTCCTTCGAAGACGAAGAAGGCGGCGACTTCGAAGTCGAAGGCGAAGACGACGAAGGCGATATCCCGATGCTGTTGCAACTGGAGAGGATCCTTATGTCAACAAGCAAAAATAAGTACAGACCCAGTGGGCCACTGGCAACCAAAAATTACCAAACAATCCTCTAATGTTACTTCTGACAAATGGCTTGAGCTCTGCATGTTCGCAGAGCTCCTTGATCCTCTCCAGCAAGAGGCTGCCGTTTTTGCGTCCCAGAGCAGCCTCCAGCACCGGGATCTTCGCCGGGTCGTCGAAACCCTTCTTCAGCGAAGGCGCCCAAAGCGACATGCCGAAGACGAAGGCCAAGACGATGGCGATGCTCAGCGAGCGATGGCATCCTGCTGAGCCTCAGTCTGCTGGGTCCAATCTGACGGTGCCAGAAGCAAGCGACAAAAAACGGACCGTTTTCAAATGTAAGCAAAGGAACAGGCCAAGGCGACGCAGTGCCAGTCGTCCGGGGAATGGCCACTTCGGAGACCGAAGACGAAGACCAATCCAGCAACAAAGGCGTCAAAACCTTCCTGCATCATTCTCAACAAAAACTTCTGGTTGATGAGGGGGTTCGGCTTTCCCTCCGGGCCCTGGTCTTCTTCCTCCAAGGCGAAGGCGACGGCATCTCAGCATACAAGGTCAGGGGGTACCGAAGGCGAAGACGAAAGAAAACTCAAAGTATTTCAAAGGAGCCAAGTGACTGTCGGGGGACATGTGTCTCCCTTTGCTGTCTGCCACGTTTTTCGGCCACTTTCCGCGGACGTCCCAAGTCGTGTGAATGTAGCCTTTGTAGAACTCGTGGCAATACCTTAGCTGGAAAAGCTAATGCCAAATTCCCAAATGTTCGCTCTTGCCTTAGCCAAGGTACCCAGCCATGACGTCTCTGCCCTTGCCTGGTCCTTGTCTCTTACCTCAGCTGACAGAGCAGACGTTGAAAGTGCATGATGAACAATCCCTCTTTGCTTGCTCCAACTGCCTCCAAGTTGCTCATGCTCGGGTAGTTGAATTCCGCTCCGAAGGGGACGATGACCCCGCCAGAGTCTTGCCCGTCATGCCCTCTGTTTTCGAACATGTCTCAGGGAGAGCGGAGTGGCAATGGACCGGCTATACGGAGCGGCACTGGACCGGCTATGGCGGCCGAATTGGCAATTGGAAGCTTATATTTGTGCCCAGCTTCGGGAAGTCCGGGTTGTGTTCTAATAAGGACCTGACCTCTGCTATATAAAAGTGAAGGAAGGGATGGAGGATCTTGGCAATTGGAAGCTTATATTTGTGTCCAGGTTCTGGAAGTCCGGGTTTGTGTTATAGACCTGACCTCTGCGAAGGAAGGGATTGAGGATAAAAACCAAGTACTTATCAACTTCACATGCACTTACAGTGTAGTTCCTGCTATGACAGTAGAATATAATGTAGCACCTGTCGGCAGCATGTCTCCTTTTTGTTGCATTGGACCCTGTCCGTGCATGTCTCTTGCATTCTGAGCAAAATGGCAGAAGTAGTGATTTCCTCATGTCGGATGTTGCTGAGTTGCCACCTCAAATCAGACTAAGACCAATGGCAGCCACGCTCATGAGGTCATGAACTCTGGGAGCAACCTCTGTGAACTTGCTGTGGGCACCTCGCTGCGGCACTGCACACGGTGGACGAAGGCGAAGACGACACACCTGGCACAGCGGCAGGGACTCAGAATCCAGACCCGCTTGCCCATCCTCATCAAAGAAGCTGCTTGAAACTAAAGAGGGGCACAGGTACGTTGCTGCAAACCCTCGCACATTTCACAGAAACCCAGTGCACGTGCTGTGGGCGGTTGCCTTCAATTTCCCGAACTCGCAAAACTGTGCATTCAACGAACTGAGCTCAGGACTGTGACTATGCCGGCACCCGTTGCCCGCATGTCCTTTAATGTTCAGTGAACGTTATAGGCTGCACCAGGCGACGTGAAACGATTCGGAATGTCCACTGCATCACACAACATGCACTCATGCCACCGGTGCTCTTCAAGCAATGACGGCAACATGCGCCACAGCACAGGACGGCGACCCAACAACATGTGAGAAAACCGGCCGGCCTCCTCATGAGGTACTGCAACAAATGCCTGCACTTGCACAGTTCATGTCGGAGACACAGACACATGCAAAGACGGACACACACACGGACACACACACACACACACACACACACACACACACACACAAACAGTGCACGCATAAACACAGACACACGGGCAGCACCGATCAACTGTGGCCCAGGTGGCCTCGTACAGGCACTGCACCAGCAGCGGAAGTTCCTGCATTTTGCGAAATAGAATATTTTCCTGGTAAGGTCTTCTGCAAGTACTACTTTTTATACTACTACAGGAAGAAAATAGTCGTACTTTCAAGCACTCGTGGGACAACAAGTAGTACTAGTACGACCACTACTACTACTACTACTACTACTACTACTACTACTACTACTACTACTACTACTACTAATACTACGACTACCAAATCACAGGCTTTGGCTTACCCAAACCTTTGTATACTTTACTTTTCCCCCCTGACCGGATCTTGCACCCAAAACCACTCCACGAACCCCGAATGCGAGCTGCGAACCTCTCGCGGGCAGCTTCTGCGAAGGCCTCCTGCGAACCTCCGAAGGGTTCGGAGCGAACCCTCCGCGAACCCGGGCAGGGTTCGTAACGAAGGGCCCCCGCAGCCACGAACCCTGGTTCCGCGAACCTTCCGCGAACCTTCTGCGAACCCTGCTCTTCTCTTTGCCCAAGTCAAGGGAAGGGCCCTGCGAAGGCGAGCCCGATTGCGATCGAATTCTGCACCCTCTCCGGCGAAATTCTCCGACACAAGGCCCTTCTGCGAAGGCTTCCCGGAAGGGCCCGGCGAACCCTGCGAACCCTGCGAAGGCTTGCTCTGAACCCCGCCAAGGCTTCCTGCGAGCCCCGCTGGCCCCACTCGAGATCGTGCCGAGGATGCCGAAAACAACTTTTCCCAGCCCCAAAAGCTTAAATCGTTCTTCTCCCAGCTTCAGGCAATTTGGTAGGTCCCCATGAAAACCTGGGGTGCTAGACAACAGAACAGCTTGTGTTTGGCTTGGAATACTTCCAGATGCCTCGGAGAATGCCGAAAACAGCTTTTCCCAGCCCGAAAAGTTTGAATTGGCAGTCTTGTGCAGTTGCAGAGCCAGGAAAAACCTTCAAAACCTGCTTTCTGACCAGATCTTCTTTTGCTTAAAACAACTCAGCCTGTACGGTCTCACGCGACCAGTCTGTCTTTGCTCGACGGAATACATTAAAACCTGCCCGGGGCTGCCGAAAACAACTTTTGCCAGGCTGAAAAGCTTGAATTGGCAGTCTCGCAGAGCTACAGACCAACAACTGACTTTCGTGCACACTCTCCCAGCCTCCGATTTGGTTGGATGCCAAGCAGTCTTTTGGTTTCAAATTATTACTAACCCCAAACTGAAACGGTTCTCTCCACTGCCCAGCCTGCCTTTTCTGGAGTAAAGCAAAACCTGTCCCAGGAAGCCGAAAACAACTTTTGCTACCCTGAAAAGCTTGAATTGGCATTTCCCTATGGTTGTGCTGATGTAATGTACTTAATTAAAGTTAAGGTCTCCCTGGCCACAACAAGGATACCTCTTGTGCTTTTGCCATACTGTTCCAGCTGTCTGTCCTGTGCTTTTGGAAGACGTCCTTTCCTGTTGGGGGAAGCCGAAAACGACTTTTCGGAACCCCAAAAGCTTGAATTGGCAGTCTCACACAGCAAAGCCAGGATTACTTGAATCCGCAACTTCGCAGCCTGCTCTTTTGCTGCATATCTCCCTAGTACAGTGTTCTTTCTTTGATAAAAACCAAACCTCTCAGGCTGTCTTTGTTCGACGGAATACATTACAACATGCCCGGGGCTGCCGAAAACAACTTTTGCCAAGCTGAAAAGCTTGAATTGGCAGTCTCGCAAAGTGACAAAGCAACAACTGACTTTCGTGCCCACTCTCCCAGCCTCCGACTTGTTTGGATGCCAAGCGAACTTTTGATTTCAATTTATCGAGACTGACACGGTTCTCTCCACTGCCCAGCCTGCCTTTTCTAGAGTGCCACAAAACCTGTCTCGGGAAGCCGAAAACAACTTTTGCCTGCCTGAAAAGCTTGAATTGGCGTTTGCCTGTGGTTCTGCTCATGTAATGTATTGAATTTTTAAAGTTAGGGTCTCCCTGGCACAACAGACTTTACTAGTACTCTCGAAACATGCTTTACCCCAGCTTTGCCATACAGCCAGGCTTTGCCCCAACTGTCCGGCCTCTGTTTGGAATACGTCTGTTCCTGCTTGAGGGGGCTACTTCTCACAACACAAAAGCTTCAATTGGCCCTCTGGCAAGCTGTGCACCGGCTTCCGATCCTGTATCCTATCAGGACATCCACCGAGCCGGCACACAGTCCTGCACCGCATGGCCTGCATGCCTCGGTTGGCGATGTCCTTCTAGGGCTTGAGTGCCTTGGCATCGCAAGACAAGTTAAGCGGAGCTTCGG
>CAJNDT010000969.1:0-107549 GCA_905221615.1 Symbiodinium sp. CCMP2592 | reverse complement strand
AGAGAGAGGGAGAGAGAGAGAGACGGAGAGAATAAGAGAAGGAGGGAAGAGAGAAGAGGGAAGAGAAGAGAGAGAGAGAGAGAGAACGAGAAAAAGAGAGAAGAAGATAAATCGATTGGGACCGGATGATGCTATCGATATCATAAGAATCGTCAAATTCATGGACGAATATTCTTTTTTCAAATAATCATATTTGAAAATCTTGGATATTTTATATCTCTATATATCAGTGCAAATATCGGTTTAGCCAAGTCGTTGTGAGAAAGATAATAATATACGTCTAAGAGGCGTCTTAAGAAGGCAACAGAAATGAGACGACCGATTTTTGCACTATACGACCTTTAATGATCGCAATCAACAACGTTTCGTCGCTTTGAATTCGCATTTTGGAGATGAAGGGTCCGACAATCCAATTAGGAACAGGAATAGGGTTTCTAGTCAGAGGAGCTATTGAAATAGGTTGATACTATTATGCTAATATTGATATTGGCTTCGACATTGATATAAACAAACGCCCCAAGATCATTATGCTATCATTCCAAATATCTTTCATATCGGAATGGGCGATATTCCGTGCATGCATGAATGATTATTGCTGGCGATATTCTTAGTATCAGATATATCTATCGCCACGTAAAGAAGGTGCGATTTCTTGATTAATTTAAATTAAGATTTGATTTTTTTATTTTTATTATATATTTATATTTTATTTTCATATCGATATTTATGATATATTCTAGTCGAGAGCACGCCAGCCGCCGATCTTTTATAAAAAATTCCAAATCCCTCCATTTCGTATCTTTATTATCATTATCTTCTTCTATATCTAGCCTTCCTTATAATTTTTCGATATTAATATAATCGGGTGAAAATTAATTCGGAATCAATTTCTTAAGAAATTCATTTAGCGACGGCGCCGAAATAATTATTTCCGAAATATTTTCCAAGAAATAATTTCCGAAGCAATTATAATCTTAATATAATCTCTTGATTTTATGCATATATCAATCTAAAAAGCATGAGGTTCTTCTATATCAGTACGACTAATATCTGCTTTTGCTGTAATACATTATAATTATATATCAAATATTATCATATCAATATCATTATCTATTATCATTTTAAATATCATCATTCTTTATAAGATCCATATTTCATATATATATATATATATATTAATATAATAATAGATAGAGAATTCATAATAAATATATATTTACTTATATATTCTCTAATTCAATTTTCGAGATAAATGATTTAAATATCAAGAAAATATTGATTTATTCGATAATTTATCAGCAAAAAAAAAAGAAAATATCAATAAATCCATTCAAATATATTATTATTATCATTATTTATATGATGATATCCAATTTCAATTCTATATCTTCGAATTCATATTAAATATTTCGAGCATTTATGAAGTTCCGATATCTTTTATGAAGAAATATATATGAATAGATGAGCATCTTTATATTGAGATCTTTTTCGATGAAAAAAAGGAAATAAAATCTAAAATATTTTTTCGATATGAGATACGTTCGATCATTTCAAATCAGAATAGATCTAATATGAATATATCTAAGGAAATCTCATCAATGAATTCGTTATAATTCTGAAATGATTCAATGAATTCCAAGAACCATATTCGCGCTAATCAATTGAGAAGATATGTACCTTTCATATCTTTTTTATCGTAACCGACATTTGGTTCCAACCGCCTTGTGGCAGCCACAAAACCCTAAGAAAATACACTACGGGTCTGAACGGATTGACACAGGGTTTGGGATATTGTGGTATTGAACTTTTTTCAAGATTCCTAAGACTAAGCTGCTTCCAACTAGGCTTCTACATAACAAGGAAACCTCGCAAAGCTCAGGCAGTATGATCAGCTCATCCCTTCGCGACATTCTCAACCACGTCACGCCGCGCCGTCCAATCCTTGGGTTCATACGAACAAGGAATAAAGAGGTGGGGTATTTTGTGACTCAAGATGGTTCAAGCGTTAGAGATCACGGCTCTATAATGCTAGGATTCTGAGCTTCTCGACTTCGAAGACTACACAACGATGAACCCTCAACCCAAAGCCAGTTTCCACAGAATCAAAGTACCACAGCTTGAACGACTTTGCTCATCAGGGCTTCGGCCTTAAGGGAACCAGACCTTAAATCTAGTTTTGAAATCCGAAACGCCTAACCGCATAGGCCAAGCCGCTGCTCCTGAGAGCTGTGTCCGCCTGCGTGCCTGGAAGTTAGAAGACACTCCAACGGCACGGTTCCCAAAATTCCCAGAGTTGAAGGTTTCGGCGGTTGAGGGTTTGCTTTAGGAGGCTGGTTCCCCAACCTTGGCGCTGAGGCATTGGGACGCATTGCATCCGACGACGGAGGCACAGAGTGCCATGAAATCACAGTCACCTGAAACCCACAAAACAAAGATCCTAAGCCCAAGCCAACAACCCCCTAAACTCCTAGACCCCTAAAAACTAAGCCGAAGCCAAGAATCCAAAGACCTGACTCTTTCGGATCGTCCAACTGCAAAACAGCCGAAGGACTACTCTAAACCCTAGACTTCAAGACACCAAGCCGTAGTGCAAAATCCTTAACCCTCAAAACGAGGCTGAACCTGAAAGCCCAACCATGGAAACCTACATCCTTGAAACACACTAACCCTGAACCCCCAAAACCTCAATCCTCAGATCCCCCCGAGCCGAAACTCCAAAAGCCTACCGTGCCATACTCTAAGCCCCAATGCCCCAAGAAGCGGCCTGCTGCGCCTTCTCGCGCGTCTGCGAGAAGACCTGAATTGAAAGGAAAGGATAGAACTATTCTAGGATTTATAGTGTGATTATAGCGTTTGGTATATTGTAGTGTATCATCTTATACACTTATTGTAAAGTATATGCTCGAGTTTCAGAGTGTAGGGATTTGGGATTGAAGGTATTGGTTCTGTAAGTTGAGGGCTTCTGAATTAGTGTTTTATCTAGGGCTTTCTCGATTTATATCAGCTTCAGGGCTTTCTGTCTTTCCTTTTGGATTTAGGGGTGTCTGCACCACAAAAGCTGTAGCAACCCGGCCGGGCTGCATGCTGAACGCTTGGGGGGCTAAGCAAGCAGATTGAGGCTTGGGATTATTTAGGGTATAGGGTTTAGGGATTGTGGCTTTGGGGTACTGTGGGAATTATCTATCTCGCGCTGTGGTTCTTCTCAGGTTACATGCAATGGTTGCAAAGCACTGCTGCATGAACAACTGTGTTCCAACAGACTCAACCTGCTGACAGCGCAGTCAAGAATTACGTTCTGCCACTGCGAGGTATCATTCTCGCATTCCACAAAAGCAATGCCACAAGAGGCGCAGTCCAGCCCAATATTACGGTACATTATAGTATATCATGCATCTTAACATAGTATATATTGTGGTACAGTATAGTGTATCATAGTATATGACGGTGAACTGTAAGATATTCTTGTAGAGTATAGCATGTTATAGTATATCCTAGTCTGGCATATTGTAAACTCCGAGCACACGACAAACTCATTGCGCTTCTGCCGCCGTCGCACCCGGCGATGGCGACCTGCAGGCAAGACACCTTTATTGTACTGCATTTATGGTGCATTAGAGCAGTACATACAATAGTATAATGCACTAGAGTACAGTATACTTATGGTATAGTATAGTGTACGCTGGTACAGTTACAGTATGGCCAGTATGTCGGTCAAACTGCAACCTACTCCAAAAAGGCAATCACTGTCAAAGAGAGCAAACACGGCACCTTCTCGGGGGCATCTCCTGGTATACTTATAATAGCTTCTCCAGTGGCATCATTAGGATGGGAATCCGAGAAGCAAGAAAGGGTAACAGGGTACTACTGGGGGACCTAGTATGCAGGGACAGAACCCGAAAATGCAGGACCAATTGCTCAGGCCCTTCTAGCAAAAGGAGCTGGGTTCAGCACATCTGTTGCCACGGAGACTCACAACCTCGCCCTCGAGACCCATCTGAGGAGCCTCCGGCAGGGGTGCTTGCTGCTGAGAGCGACTTCTGACAAGCTTGCCTACTGGCTCACGGGAAACGGTTTTCATGGACTGGATTTGTTGCCCTGTTGGCTGGTTTTAAGGGGGGAAGAACAGAGAGCTTGTGCATGAACTGTCGGTGAGACTCTCGCGGCCATTCTACATGCCTTCATGACGAGATCCTTGATAGCGATGTCCGGGTCCCCCCAAAGGTTCGTCACCTGCAGTTATCTTCGCATTTGTGTCGTGATCAAAGCTTGCGGTGACCGCGGAGGGTTGGGAGTCCTTCCTGCAGCTCACTTCCCAGCGAAACTAGCAGCTAGCATCTGCAAACTCGGGCAGACATTCTTGAACAACTGAGATTGTGGCCACTGGAACACAGGAAGATGGTAAGGAAAATGCACACACACAACCTAAACATAACTATAGTTGGAACAAGGCGTACACGTCAATAAGCCTTCTCTTTCTCCGTGCTGCCAAACCCAACGAGATGATGATGATGTTGATGATGATGATCACCATCATCACCACCACTATCACCATCACCGTTATTGCCACCACCATGACCATCATCAGCCTGCTTGCCATTCTGAGGACACGAAAGCCGACTGGAAATCTTCGAGCCGGCATTTTGATGCAAAAGACAGGCTCAGATGTGCGGCTGCACGCAGTCGTGTACACCTCAAAAGTTGAGACGTTTCTGACATAGCTCAAGTCTTGGAGACTGTAGCAACAAACAGTTGCTGCAACCCTTTCCTGGACGAACCTCTCTCAACTTACTAGTTTTATTGCTATTATTGGTATTGGTATTATGTCTTTTATTATGATTATTATTACTATCAATACTACTACTATCATTATTATTATTATTATTATTATTATTATTATTATTATTGTTATGATTTTTTAATGCCGGACCCAAACACTAGCATGCAGCGCAGGAGCCTGCGACTTGTTAGCGGCACGAGTAGCCTGAGCCCCAGCGCGAAAAGGTTGGGGGCGAACGCAAGCACTGGCTCATTGCCGATTACCGCTCTGATGACTGGCCACCATGCGTGACTGACAACTCTGCACCATTAGTACTGTCAATCTCCACTCGCTGGTACTTTGATTTTTGATTGCTGTGGCAACATGCCAAGGTGAGAGTCTGTTTCGTCGAGTCGCAAGACCTGTGACGTGAATTTAGCTGCTCCGGGACCCGCGCTCGGCCCACCCGGTGGAGGTAGCAGATGGTGTTGTTTGCAAACCTGGTCGCAACGAGAAGTGATGAGTACAATGGCACAGCCAGCAAGGCACGAACCGCTTGCGACAGGAATGTGATTGCAAAGTGACTGCCGGTGACCGTGGCTTGAGCATCATATCCCATCAGGGGAGCGGATTTCTTTCAGGGAAATGAGATGTCTAAACTAAAGGATCCTACTGACACAGGACCCCGGCCCGACCTTGAAACTGCCGGTATAGCCCCTATCCTTAACCTAAAGCCCTAAGCTCTATCTAACATGTAGTACAGGGACCTTAACAATTAGACTAGGGTTTTGGGTACATTGGCTGTAATATGCTGTAATCAGGAACCCTAGGGAATGACATTCTGGCCCGCCTATTGACGAGCTTGACCTGCGGCCTTGAGTTTAACTGACCCACCTGTTCGAGCTCCTTTAAACAGACATGTCTCTGCTTCTGCGCGTGAACTCCAAGCCCAAAGCCCGACAAATCCAAGAGTCCGACATCCCATGTTCCTAAACCAAGGCCATGTTCTCTAATACCCCATAATTAGCTTAAATTATGGTAGGATCCCTAATATGATTTGAGGAATATTCCTTAATTAAGAGATAGGCCCTACACTACCGCGCACGAATGGACGACCAAAACCTCTCCCTGCCTCTCTCACACGCACAAGCCACTTAGACCCGAAAGCCTGGGCAGGAATGTATACCCTTGTAGTCGTACCACAATATGCACTAAACGCCTATTTTAAGTATGTCCCTAAACCTTATGTAGACGCGCGTAAAACTCTGTTCTAGTTTCTAAGGTCCCGATTATCTTATGTTTTGGACCCTATGGAAGCCTATAGCACGCTATGTTAGCCATGAAGGCCCCCCATGTTATCCTATCCTAGGCCTGATTAATTAGAATAGGGTTTTGGGGCCCATTGTACTATACTATACCTTTAATAAGGAACCCCGAAAATAGTAGTGGTAGTTATTTTCGGCCCCTATAACCCAAACCCCAAACCCCCTAAGCCCTAAACCCCAAACCCCCCACGCCCTGAACCCTAAACCCCTAAGCCCTAAACCCCCAAACCCCCTAAAGCCCTAAACCCAGGCCCCCGGCTCCAGCTGCACGACGTGCTGGCAGATCGGCAGGTCCAGTCCTCGCCTTGGGCTCCAAGCTCCGAGAATTGATATTTTAGGGGGCTCCAGGGGTTTTTGTATACCTTAAGCTACCAAATTTTGGGGTTTTTGTATACCTGAAGCTACCATAACCTACGGAAAGAGGGTTTTGGTAGCTTAAAGGTAGGTTGGGGGTTCCGAGTTTCGAGCGGATTTTGGCGGGTACTTTTGCCCGATCCGGCCCTACCTCGGTGCCCTTGCTGTTGCGAAGTTCACCACCCCTGCTGCGGCTCGCCCTGCCATATTGCTGAAAGCCTTTCGACACATGCAAGTATTTTGGCGACAAGCCTTTCGAACGGATTTGAAATTTGCTTCAGTTTACTCAAACCGCATGCTCTTCCTTGAAACGAGCGGCTAATAGCTCTGCCAGCAAGATCGCTCAACATACAACTTCAACTTCTTGGCTTGAGGGTTTAGGGGTTCGGGGCTTGCTTGGAGGGGCAGGGGACTTAGCAAGTCGTTTATAACTAGGGTTATCATTGGGGTAACTCCATTTAAGGTACTTATGACTCTACTTAGAACCTACTTACTAAGTCCCCTGCCCTCCAACTAGGTTCGTTGTTATTGCGGGGCCTAGTTGAGGACGACTGTTTAGAGTTTTGGGGCTGCACGCTTTCAGGGTTTGGGGATTTAAACTTTTGAGAGTTCTGCTATCTAACCTGCTCATTTCCCAACTGCTTAATCTGAAAAAGTCCTAAGAACTTCAAAAACCCAAGCACTATAGTATAGTCCCTTTATAATCCCCATGTATATAACCAAAAAGGGTTAACAGGTTAACCTTTATTTCCCCATGATACCCGACGAGTATATCCCGGTTTCTCGCGGCTTAGCAATCAGCCAGGGCCAGGGCGCCCCGAGGTCTGTGCAGATCAGCACGCTCACCTCACAAAAACAGAGTGGCAGAGGACAAGCGGGACTGGGCTCGTTTCGTAAAAAGGACTCCCGAATGGCTCTAGACAATATCATATTGGCTTTTTGCCGTGTCTATTCCTCTGCGTCTGATTGAACCCATGATTGAGATCGTGTCGGATGAGCATAAACAAAAAGAGCCTTAGAGCTTACTTCAAAGGGCGCCGAGCCTTGTCAAGTGCGTCAAAAGTCTCACACACGAATCTGATGAATTTGGGGTTCGGTTTTAGGCTTCAGAAATCCATAGCTTGGCAATTGGTGCCTGAGCAGGCGAGAGGGCAGGATCTATCAATTATCATTGTGTGGGGAAGGGATACCATTCCATGTTGCTGAGTTCCCTGGTTCAAATGTATAAAACCTGAACCGTGAACACTAAAACCGAAAACAACAGCTTGGTTATGCATTGAAATCCTCAACTCAAAAGAAGAGCTTGCCAAGGACGGTAGAAACGGGCCGCTTGCTCAGGGCTCCTTCGTCTTCGCAACCTACAGCTCCCGCCTCACCCGCGCCGAACTTCTTCAGGCCATCAATGCGCTCTGGAAAGGGCACGCCTGCATCACTAGGGTTTAGGAGATATAAGGGATTTGGGATGCCACGTCAGTGTCGACGACGCAAGCATGCCACATGCCACCGGGCACAAAGGGCACTTATGCCAAACTGCTGAACTTCGTTGCATCCGTGGTCGTGGCAATGCGGCGAAAACGTGAAGAAATATACCAAGTGGTCAAGGTAAGCATCACGTCAGCAACAGTGACGATTGTAAGCCTGAGCCCTAAGTTCCCTGAATCCCGACCCGGAGCCCTTAGCTCTGATATGGGAGTTTCCGAAAATAGGGGTACCTTATTTTGGGGTCCTTATAATAAGGATCCTACTATTTAGGGTACTATCTTAGGGTCCCCTATTTTCGGAAACCCCCATATCCTGCCTGCATGCACACAGGCAACATCCATGCTTGCCGACTTGCAGGCCTTAGCATGTGCCACATGGAGAGGGCAGTGCTTATCGTAGCTTCCACACAGAGCTTTGCTTAGGACTTGAGGCCTAAGCCCTAGACCTTTTCAGGGTTCAAGGGTTCGGAATTCAGGATTGCATAACATGGAAGCTTCGGGACTTGTGCACAAGCAGAATCGCTCAGCAATATTCTGCTCATGGACTGCCGCAGGATGAAGGAACTGAGCTGACCACCACCTCAAAAGCAAGGCAAGCCTCTTCAAGGACGGCAAAGTTAGGGTCCGGTCGATCCGCAGCATCACACTCATGCGAGAGAAGACATCGATGGCTTACAAAGTCTAGATGTTCTCCACGAAGCGCCTCTGGTGTATTCGCAAAGACGATGGTCCGCACCTCCGGACCCTGCCAGCATGTCAAGTCTACACCATGGCATGTTTGATGCTCATCAGCTAAGTTTTGGTCCCAACCTAGGAACAGCGACAAGACTTCGCAATTGTGCTTCTACTGCTGCTATTACTATTACGTTTACATTTGCTTTGTTATCATTATTCCTGGTTGTTCAAATCTTCATCGTTGTTACTATTACGACTACTATTTCTACGATAATTGACTGCTACTAAGCGCACCTGCTTCTCCAGGATCTCGAGAGCCTTCTGAATGCGGAGCTGCAAGTTCACCTTGCCTGCAAAGTGCAGAAGCGGCTCGCCACTCTGGTGGCTATAGGCAACCTTCTTCAAGGACTGATATACGGGAGTTTCCGAAAATAGGGGTACCTTATTTGGGGATCCTTGTAATAAGGATCCTACTATTTAGGGTAGTATATTAGGGTCCCCTATTTTCGGAAACTCCCATACCGAACCACAATAAGAAGCCCTTTAAATGATTGCCTTCTGGTTTTTGGACTACAGGTATAGGTAAACATCCTCAGTCGTGAAACTCAGTTAAACAGTTAGTGCTTCCACACTAAGCACCACCCCCGTTCCCTCTGCGACGAACCGGCGAAAGCTGCAAGGGCCGGCAGAAGTAAGGCAAGTGAGCCCAATCTTGTGGACAAGGGTGTTAGGGTGTCTTTCTGTCATTAGCGACGACAAAAGCGCAATCAATCTGCCGAAGTATCCTGCATTCAGGGAGAAACAGCTCTATGCCTGGTCATGACCACTGAATGCATTCACTTGCACGCCTGTGCCCGCCTTTCCGCCTCAGCATTCCAGACGATGCCAGACAAGGCGTCTACAGTACATGAAGAATGCGCGTGACTCCTCCTACACGGAATGCTGTTCAAGAGCCTGCTCTCCTGAGATTTGGCAAGGCAATGCAGCCCAACGATTCTGCCCCAAACGTGTCGAGCCCCATGCCGTTCTTGCGCGACTCCTCCGGGATGTAGACCCAAGCCTGCGACTACACCCTTAATGCAGCATCATCACTGCCAGGCTTTGAAACAGGGGTTGGGATGGTCGTGGCCGAGCGGCATGGTCAACTAGCTACTCGAAGAACGGCTGCCGGGAAGCTTGCGCAAGTCACATGTAGAAGGGAATCCGGTTGGCCAGACTTTATTTCATCAGCATCTATCAAGTTTCATGGCTGGGTACTAGCTAATGCAGGGCGGGACGCCGGAGGGATAACTGTTGGGCACGTCGAATTTCGGGATCGTAACGACACAGTCTGTTGGCTGGCACACATCCACGACACAAGCGAGTTCACCAGAAACTCTCGCAATTTGTTTTGCCGCCCTATCCTAGTATCCAGCACTTTGTTTCAAGGCGCTTGTGGTTTGCATGCTTGGAGCATGTTTGGATCTCCTTTTGGATTGGCTACATCATGGATGTCAGCATGACAGACCCGCTGTGCTGATCTTACAAATCTAAACCAAGCCCTACACTCTTCACGGCAACAGCAACACCCGTAACCTTAACCCTAATCCCAACTCCCTGAACCTGCAGCCGTGATACCCTATGCATCGCTAAACCTTCCTTAACACAGATGATTCCCAAGCGAAGCCTAAACCCAAGACCATCAAACCCCACCAGTAGATGCCAAACCTCAAGAAAGTCCCACATCTCCGGCTCTGAGCCACGCTTCCAAATGGGCCCGAAAGTAAAACAGTATACGCCAGCAAACCCTAACAGTACCTTTGCAGCAACGGTCGGTGATTCATACACACTTTCCTGGAGGGCCTTGAGATCAAGATACATGTTAATATGGGAGTTTCCGAAAATAGGGGACCCTAATATGGTACCCTAAATAGTAGGATCCTCATTATAAGGACCCCAAAATAAGGTACCTTTAGTCCTTGAGGGCCTCCCTTTCGATGCCGGGATGGCGGCGATGAAGCCACGGACTCCTCGGTGACCAGTTGCTCGAACTTTCGCGTGGTTTTCTAGCTTATAAGGCATTTAGGGTTTGTTGTTTAGGCTTTGCTCCGGGTTGAATGGCGGCTAAGGAAGGCTTCAAGGTTCGGCGGAGTTGCTGCATGATCTCCAGGGGTTTGGGACTATATTTGTTATGCAACAAAATGCTGAACCATGCTGAACCGGATGTCTCACCCTCACCTCCGGCGCTGTAGTGGCTTTGAGTTAAGTCCCCCAAAGTCTCGAATTGGCACCCTCAACAAAGGATGAAGCACGGCGAAGTTGGGGCACCGACGCAATCCTGACAGCATTGGGGTACCATCTCTTCATCACCTTGCGCTTTAGACGCTGAGGGTTCACGCAGATGCCAAGCCCGGAGCTTTGAATCCACATACTGAATCCGACGGTAAACCAAAAGTGTGCAAGAAACGGTTCTGCACACAGTGGCGGATATCACCTCTCTATAGAGCTTGTATATGTGCGGCACAATGCGGCTGCGGAGTCGGGATGGGCCAGAAAAGCAGGAGGGTCGTAATAATCAGTCTGGAGATGCGGGTGCATGTTATAGACTATTCTACCCAAAGGCCCCAAGGTAGTTCCTTTTTGGGGTTCGTATATAGAATCCTATAAGGTAATTCCAAAAAGGAACTACTTTGGGGCCTCTGGGTAGTATAATATTCGGACACAGCTATTCGGACCATAAGAGGGTACTTTGTCTTGTGGAAGTTAGATTGGGGTAAGCCCGCGAGCACTCATGGTGGTCTAATGAGCTGCTGGAAGAACTTAAGCAACTACCACAATCATTCTGTGCGGTCACTGCTAGTGGGTGAGGGGCCACCCCCTCTGTTGGGCCATATGTTTCCGGTATTGGACGTATAGAAAGAGCGGTCAGCCGTTGGGTTCCGAGCCCATTCGACGCTGCCCACACCGCTGTTGTAAAACCTCAGCACAGCTGTTGAGAAACATCCCCAGAAACCATGGGGTGAAAATCTTTCGGAGCTCGTATCAAAGTTCCACGACCCTAGTTCTGTTGCAATGACTTTCCTGATGTGCATGCGGGGCAGATCGTTGGGTCCATGTTGCTTTGCCAGCATCATAATATCAACCATCCACCTGAGACATGGGCGAGTTGTCCTGCATCTGGGAACGATCCCCGACAATGCAGCGGCCCCTGGCATGTCTGCGGATTCGGGGCTTTACTGTTTCGGGGTTTAGGACATGAGACGCTAAGTCTGGATTCATAGGCAAGTGTCATGAACCTGGCTCAGCCGGCCGACATCGAAGTCTGCAAGAGCGTTGTCAAGACTGACCAATACCTTGAAATCCTTCGTCGTCCTCACTTCCCACCTCACCCTAAACCCCTGAAGCCCTAAACTCCTAAGAACTCACGGGCACCTGGAGTAGCTCGGAAGTGTGGCGCAGGAAGCCACGAAGCGGGGTCCGTTCTCGATGAGGAGGCCAATTCCCGGCCTGGCATTTCCGATCTCTCAAAATGATTCTCGTAATCTCCCATGCTGTGACGGACAAAGCGGTGAATTCTTGGTTCTCTGATTCGGGCCTAATAGCCGCAACAGCTAAAAGCCTGGTCTCGACAAAACTTACCTTTGGTTAGTATCTGGAGTGGAGGAATGGGATACAATTATAACTACTATTACTACCATATTACTATCATATTACTACCATATTACTACCATATAACTTACTACCATTCTTCCATTCCCTACTAACCAAAGGTAAGCAAAAGAAGCATCGGCCCCCCACCCACGAAGGCTCCGCCGGCGAACGGCTCTCTGCTCCTCGCCATCCGCGAACCTGCTTACGATTCACGGTTTAGGGTATAGGGACTTAGGGTTTAGGGCTTTTGGGTAAGGGGTTTAGGGTTTGAGGGACTTAGGGTTTAGGGCTTTTGGGTTAAGGGTTTAGGGTTTGAGGGCTTAGGGTTTAGGGTTTAGATTGTCGGAGCTGTCGAATGTTTGACGTCAACAACGCTGCTGCCATCGTTGTTGCCAAACGTAGAAGATGCCTATCTTGATTACTCTACACATGTTCTGATTCTTCTGGTTCTATTCGTAATGGATCTCACTGCCTCGCTGGTAGTCTTACCGCTGCTACATCAGCCTTGATCTTGTTGGGGTTTCGATTGGTTCAAGGAGCACTATTGCACCGAGTCTCGGCTGCAGGGACCGAGGGCTTCCTGAGTGCTATTGGGCTGAGATTTGTTGGGTTCTTTGTGCAGGTGGGATAAGAGGGCTTAGAGTCTTAGGGTTCGTTGTGGAGCTGGGATAGCATTGTTCCCAGGTCATGAGGCTGGATATGGTCAGTATGCAGAATGCAGCATGACCCATACATCGTTTGCGTTTAGTGATGCAACCGTTTTCGTGCCCAACACAAAGTTGCAAATACACGTTCCAGATGGGGCGTAAGTCTGCGCTCCCTGACAGCATCTAGCGTCTGCGGGCCGTATCAACGGTAAACCCATCTTGGGGTTCGAGTGCCGCCCAAATAATATCCTAACCCCCCGAACTCCAAACTTAGGACCTAAACCCTACAGCCCTAAGCGCCTTGTTATGATTATAGTACAATGGCCCCAAAACCCTATTCTAATTATTGAGGCCCCTATATCAAGCACCTAAGCCCTACAGCCCTAAGCCGCTCAAGGAGGGCGCTGCCACGCCTCACTTTGAAGGTGCCGTCCTTGTTGTGCCAGGCCAAGCCCGACACCCAGTCCATGCCTCGATTTGCGGGATCTTTGAAGCTTAGGGACACTTGGGGTTTCGGGCTTCAGGGTTTCGGGTTTCAGGGCTTAGGGTTTAGGGTTGGGGAAGCTAAGTTGCTGAGTTCATAAGCCCCCCAAGAGTGTACACTTTCAGTTTTATAGTGGGTGCTATTGTCCCAAAAAGTGTAAAGTGTATCCACTCAGCTACTAAGGAAGTAAGGGAAACTTGGGGTTTCAGGCTTGTGCAGATCGAGAGTTTGGGGTTTAGAGAGTTTGGGGTTTAGGGATCTGGGAATTTTCTCGGCTTAGGGAGTTTATGCTTTCGGGGATTTTGGGGGGTCTTGGGATATTGAGGGCTTTGGGGTTTTCAAGCTTATGCTTACGTAGGGTTGGGGGCCTGGCTTCGGCAGAAGGGGAAACATAGTTCCGGGCCGGGGATCAGCACAATCGAATTGTTCGGCTCTTTGCGGGAGCTCAACCGCCCCGCCCTCGAAGTGGCGCTCTCTCTAGGGCTTCATGCACATCTCCCCTCTCCCAGCACCTGGACGGCCGCAACAACAAAAGCTAGTCGGTGCCAGTGTATTGGCCCCGGAGCCTAACATGTCTAGATCACAGCAGACCCTAGACGGAGATGATGTTTACAAGATCACGTACTTTTCAAACGAGATCCTCGTGCCACTTTGGGCATCGCACCGCGCACCTACGTCTTCTACGTCGTTCTGGGCAGGTCCAGAAACTGTGCTTAAGCCTAGCTTGAGAGCATCCAGGTCACACACAACCATCGAACCTACTGCTAGAGTTAGGTTTTGGGGCTTGGGGATACTACTATTCTTCTGGCTCTTGCCGTTCTTATTATTCTTACGACTATGAGCCCTTCCTGTTCCAGCCCCTTGTACCGAGCTAGGTATGCCATGTGTCAATGTCAGTGCTATGGGAAAAGAAGCACTTAATTACACAAGGCTGCATGTCGTTGTCAACTGGAAGTGAAGTTCAATCAGAAACAACCATTGGCTTAGATGGAGAGTGTTGTAGCTTACGGCGACATCACTGCACAAGATAGGCTTCGTCTGCAACTAGTTCCAAAGAACAGGCGGGAGAAGAACAAACTCCGAGACAACTTTCAGAACGATCCCTTGCCCCGCGAAAAGTTCTCTGAGTCTCCAACCCTGAAAACATGCTTCATAGAAGTGCCACATCTGACTCGCGACCCCAAATGCCTTGCTAGTAAAGTTGGTGCCGATGTAGCCAGCTCTACCCTTCAGCACTCTACCCTAAAGCCTCTTTAATCCTAAGCCTTATACCCCTAAACCCTATACTTTAAACCCAAAGCCTTATACTCTAGACCTAAACCCACACCCTAAACCCTCCAGCTTGGAATCTGCTCCAGGTCTAGCTGTAGAGCACTCAGCGCTGCCAGCGATGAGTTGTGATGTTCCTAAGCACGGTTGCGGGTTGAGGGTTTTAGGGCTTAGGGCTTAGGGTTTTAGGGCTTAAGGCTTAGGGTTTTTGGGATTTAGGGTTTAAGGTTGAGGGTTTACAATACGTATAGGGCTTAGGGTTAGGGTGCAAGCACGGGAAAGTCAAAGTATCCACCCTTCCGTCTTTGAAACGTATATACTCGAGAGAGCACCACAAGGTGTACCAGCGTGTATGTAACAGCGCCTGCGCATTTCGAGATATATGGTCGCTAGATAGAGAGATGCAATCATTGGGCGGCCTGAGGAAACATCTCCGATCCCGGTGGCAGACGAAACAAAGATGGAGGCTCCGTCCAGTCGCAATTCAAAACCCAATTTGAAGGGTGTAAGCTCTGTGGCACCGGCCCTGCGGCCCAAAAACAGCACCGAACTCCCTAAACCCTAACACTTTTCCTGCCAAAACCTATAAACCCCTACCCCCGTATCTTAAACTCCGAGGCCTAGACCCCAAATCCCAGCTCCTAAACTTCAAGCCTTGAACTCTTAAAACCGGAAGCCCCGCACCGCTGAGACTTGAGGTATCCAGCCCAACAAAGCCTAACAGTGGCTCTACCCCTGCATCGAACTACAGAATTATGCGGATTTGAACATACAAGCGCATCGAGGGATGGACAGGCAGACAAATATATAGACAGATCGACAGATGTGATTCTAGTTCATATGGCACAGCGGTTTCCAAAAACATGACATGCTCGTGAATCCGGTGCTAGGATAATTACTACCCAACGTCCGTGGTGTCGGATGATTCACGCGCAGCGAGAAAAAGCATTTCTATTGAGTTCTACGTTGCAGCAATAGATGCTCTTGCTTTGCGAGGCTTTTCGGCAAGACTGAACATCATCCGACGGTCTAGGATACATATATCGCGAACATATGCGACAGTCCGCATAGCCAGAACGGTGCGTGACCCGGTGTAAAACTCGGCTGAGTAAAGGTCACACGTTGTGCACAATTCGTTTTCTCATGAATGCGCAAAAGTTACACTAGAAGCACATGCTAAAACGTGCTTGCTCCAGGTTGTATCGGAATATGCCACCACATGTGTTGTGCCATTCGGTACACTGCATCGCTGTATGAAACTCCTGACTCACACTCTCTGAGCGTACCTTTACGTATGCTCGTGGGCGTATAAACCTACATACATTCGCCAGTATACTCCGACAGTCTTGGGCATGCATGAACTAGGGTCTGAAACTCCGCGCCTTACCCGAAATCCTAAGCCCCTAAACCCTGAGTCCTAGACCCCAGGCCCAACCTAAAGGCCACCAAGCAGCGCCAAGGAGGACACGACGGCTCTCTCGCCACGGTGTCCAGCCGGTGGGCTGTCAACAGGATTCGAAAGCGAAATTTAGGGTCTAATAATGTCCAGAGTTTGAGGGTAGTCTCTGTGTTGATGTCCCAGCTCATCATATCGGGCTTGAGGCGATTATGGTTTAGGGCTTTTGCGGCTTAGGTTTGAGCTTATGTAGGGCGGTAGGACTGGAGAAACGAAGCGTGGGGCCTACGAATTCACAAGTGATTGGGCTTTTGCATTGCGTGGTGCACTGACAGTTTAACACCTAAAATGGGAAAGCCCATGCATGGCTCGCCTGTAGATTCCGCCCAGATGAAAGCTCCATGCAAGACTTCGATGCATAGAACCTATCGGATATAATCTCATTGCTAAGGCCACCCTAGTAAAATAATCCCTACCGCTGTAGATTTCCCACCTTTAACCATAAAGCCTTAAGGCCTTAACCCAAACTGCATACTATAGGGGCCTTAACAATTAGAATAGGGTTTTTGGGGCCCAACATGCTATAAATATAAGAAGGACCCCGCCCCCAACATAGTGTAGGTAATTATTGAGGCCCTTATATTACTTGTGCCTGGAAAGCTTGAAGTTTGTCGCGAGGATTCACCGGGTCTCGCAGGCCAACGGTTAGAGTGTAAAGCTTGGGTGCTGTCTTCAGGTTGAGGCCCAGATATATCCCGGCTTTCAACTCGAAACCCGTGAACCCAAGGCCCTAAACCTCACGGAGGTACCGATTTGACGACTAGTGTTTAGGATGTAGGGCAAACCCGAAAGACTGAACCCTAAAGCCCTCAATCCCTCATCACGAAACACCTGAAACCGCTAAACGCAAAGCTTCAGTCCCTAATCCCTAAACCCAGAACCCCTGAATTGACGCTCGAACCCTAGCCCTGATGCCTCAACCCCTGAAGCCGTAGACCCTAAACCCTCAACCTCTCTATCACCGAAAGCCCACATAAAGGGAACTCCAGAAAGTTGGAATATGGTTTCATGGTAGGATACCCTATAATTTACCATAAAGGGTTTAGGATAATCATATTCCAACTTTCTGGCTTCTACTCTACGAGCCCACCTCATTGAAGACGTGATGACCTCCAGGAGGCTGCCCCCAGTGATCGCCACACCTAGTTGGAAGTCTTCTCTACACCAAAGTCGTAAGGGGGAGTACGCGAATAAGGGTTGCAATAACACGGGATACTCAGTAGAAGAGAAGCCGAAACAAATCGCTATGACATAGGGGTACTAAGTAGAAGATAAGCAGAAACAAACAGAGCAGAGTAGGTTTCAAACGTCTCCATGACAGAAGCCACAGATGGACCACAACCAAAACAAGCACCCAAGAGCCGTACTACTCAACCCATTTTCAGTCGGGGTCCAATCAGAACAAACATAGCCATGGCCTCGACTTCCCAAGGTTTAGGGTTAAGACATGTGCTTGCTGGCTCTCCTTGGCAATCAGCAAAGAAGTATGATTCACGGGTGAAAATACAACAGCCCAGGCCACTGCAAAGTGGGTTGGGTGATGATACTCTAAACAAACCTGAAACAATGGTCAACGTGTGAAATGGAAACCAGTCATCCCAACCCTGGCCGCTTGGGCTCGTATGTATTTCGTACTGCTGCTTCTTCCCAAAGGGAAACACAGATTCCTGAAGTTGCGGTTTCTCAAGGAAAGGAGCAAATGTGAACTAGCTATGGCAAATGTTAGACAACTATGACGTACTTTCCAACCGTCTCAATCCCAGCCATGTAAATGGAGGAGGTGGGTGTAGGAGGCTTCAAATCTTACAGTATTGTACATATACAAATTCAGTTCACGCCTTGTGTCGCTTCTTGTTCTGGCGCAAGCTGCTCAAATGAATGTGATACCCGTTGGGGACTCAGAACAGATGGCAGCAAAAAAACTCATGCTGTACCAGACAAGCGGTGTATTAATTATTAGCCTTTCTTTGGCGCTAGCGCACAAATACGGAAAGTCTGCTCCCCAAATTAGCTTGACGTTCGGAAGCGATTGCTGGGGTCCCGGCCGAGAATCATGATGCACATGGCGCTCAGATTCTCGAGGCTGAAGATATCGCGGCCGAACTGCGCACAGCTAATCTCGCACGTTCCAGGATGGCGAGTTCGGGGGTCAGTGTAGGAATGCAGCAGGTCATTCACCAATCGCATGGACACGTGGCTTCGAAGATGCCCATGCCATGGAAGCTGGAACTTCAACTCCATGAAAATTGCATCTCCTTGACCAATAAACATGTGCAAATCATCTGGAAAGGCTCCTTGCTACTGAGGAGAGGCTGCTCTGCCTGTCTTCGTGCCATTTCGATGTGGAAAAGCCTCATGGGCACAAGCGAGACTGCAATGCATGTGACTTGCGGCACGGGGACTTCGCAGAGTAACGCCAACATTCACTGAATTCGCGTGGGGGTTTCGGGCCATTGAACCCAGCGACGGAGGAAGCAGCAGCACCAACGGCGACGCCCCCAAGGCACCCAGCAGGCGCAGAAGGTCTCCCAGGTCCTGCAGAAGGATGAGCCTGAACCCTAAGTACAACTATACCAGTTGCAGACCGTACACACGCATACACCATCCTAAACCCCAACACGCTCAGGAGGATCCATAATTTTCGGCTTCGAGAGAGCGAGAAACTGAAGGCTAATACTTCACGGGTAGGAGCCCACTACAGGGGCATGACTAATGAACAGCAAGATTTGAGTTCTGCTCCGGCATAACTAGAATAGGGGCTACGAGGGACAACTATATCACGATTAAACTTCCGACACCTACATCCCTACCCTGGCGTCTGTCAAGTCCGCATGTGCATGGTCTCTGTAGGTTTCAATGTCTGCTCCTTTTTGGAAGACCTCAAAGGCATTAGAAGTGCATGACCTTCCCTGAAAATCAGAACATAGAGGCGACCGGAGAAGGGGCAATGGCTCCTCTTCGAGCCATGCGCACAGCGCGCACAAAGACCTCTGGCAAGCGAATCTAGGGGCCTTAATAATCAGAATGGGTTTAGGAGCAGATTATACTATAGTTATAATAGGGAACCACCAAAATAGTATAGGTATATATCAAGGCCCCTATGATTATGGCTCCAGCTCCGAATCCCGAACAAGGAATCATTGCTGAGGAATGTTCCTCTGTCTGAGCCCGGGGCAGCACGACAGCGCCACGATGCTGCGTGGTTCGCTGTCCTGCACCTCACACCGGAACGGGCATGTCCCTGTGTGGATCGGGACCCTGAGGTGTGCGCGTCACAGTAGCGATACTAAGTGCTTTAGGGGTCTCACTAACTGTTGATACAACCTCCTTATGGTCCCTGGAGAGTTGTGGTATAATATCATTTACCCCATTCGAACTCTTCAGGCATCTGTTGAACTGCCTCCCTCCCCCAAAAACCATGCTGGAATCTCATGCAATGCCTGGGGGCACCTCCTCCTCGTGGAGCCTTCTGGGTTTTCCTCTCTAACTCCTGGTCCTCCGAGTCGAGACTGCTCTAAACCTGACAACCCTAAACTGCCCTAAACTCTAAGGTCTTCGTACAGTCCTACACCCCGATAGAATTCTGGAGTCCTGAAAACCCTTATTTACAGCCTCAACGTATGCTATAGCCATAGCCCTTATAGAACCCTTCAAACCCGTATGGAATCCTTTTAACCCTTACGGGTCTTTAACCCCACACCCCTCAAGCTCTCCAAGCAAGACTGGCCTTGCACACTTCTCCTATTGCCTGCAAGCTCGTTGACGGTGGCAAGACCTTTGCACTCGCAGCTGTGCCCACATAACAGCGTAGGGCTCTGGATTTGGGGTGACCCTCGGCATGATGACGAGACTGATGATGAGGATAGTCGTAGGCTGTCGTGGCCATCATAAGAAGGGTGGCGGTGGTGGTCGTGGCGTGCTCAGTAAGTACCAGTATGACCTCCTTGCTACATCCACTGAACCCCCTTCCCGCAGGAAGCCTTTGGGACTTGTGGGCGGCTTGGCCAAAAAGGCTGGGGTAGACTTCTTCGGATGTCGGATTTCGGGCTTCTCTCTCCGCGGCACACTCTCACCTCTGAAGCAAACCAGCAGGAATAAAAACTGCCTTAAGCCGGAAGAACCTACCTTTTTAAGGACTTGTATAAGGAAATCATGATAGGGAACCCTAAAAAGGTAGGTTTTTCCGGCTTAAGGTGAACCCTAAGCGGCCCTAAACCCTATAACACGAACTCTCGATTGTAGCGGAGCGGCAAGGCTTCGATGCTAACGCCACACCACCGACGAGCCTTCGAAGATTCGTGGGGTCCAGGCTGGGATTTGTACGTCTCCATCATATACGTGGTGCGATGCTACTATCTAGTGGCAACATGAGTAAGCATGTCCGATACTACATTATCAGGATGCTATACTACAAAAACATGGCCCATTAAAGCAAAAAAAAAAAAAAAAAGCACGCGAACTAGGATTTTCCAAGGATGCCACCTACATCAGGTCTAAATCCTGAGGGTCTATGGGGTCTAGGGTTTAGAACTCTATACCATAAACCCCGAACGCCAAGCCCTAAAACCCAAAACCCAAGGCACTAAACACTAAACCCGAGACCCTGGAAAACCCCAGCGAGTTGTGGGAGTCTACTCCCT
Organism: Symbiodinium sp. CCMP2592; assembly: GCA_905221615.1. NCBI lineage: Eukaryota > Dinophyceae > Suessiales > Symbiodiniaceae > Symbiodinium > Symbiodinium sp. CCMP2592. The sequence continues at coordinate 86,832 of CAJNDT010000969.1, read as the reverse complement.
TCGTCGTCTTTTGAAATCTTGTTTCTGCTCACCCCTTCAAGGCCCCACAGGATCCATCTTGGAGTTCCTGGAACTGAGGTCCTTTTGTTCAAGGCCCATACAACAAGGGCTCTACTCTAGGGTACGAAATTTCTGAACAAACGACTCTTGACTTATGTAACCTCGCATGGGTGAGAGAGGACATGCCCTAAACCAAAACCTTGAACTCTAAACGCTAGGAATCTCCATCGTGCTTCTTGCATCATCTCGACAGTCTTCCCGCAATTTGTCGCTACTTGGTAGGCCCAAACTCGTCCGCAGCAGATTGTGTTTGTTCTTGTGGGCGAAGCTTCTGCTGCTCTTCTCCGGACTGCAGCCGAGAAATCAGAATAGTTAAAACTGATAACCAGGCTAGAATGTAGAAACCCTTTATAGCAACCATACTTGGTACTAGAAAGCAACAATAACAATAGCAGACAATATCCACACCTCTGACACGCGTCCGTGGTCGCGAGCGGGTAGGGGGCTAAGGTCGCGGCACGACGGCATAGGCCTCAGTCATGGGATTAGCCATTGGTGCTGAGGTTGCAAGGCTTGGGAGTACGGCGACGGGGACTAGAAGTAAATGGGGTTAGAGGAGTAGTTCTATAAGGTTTAGGGATAACAACTTGGGGTTTAGGGCTTGGGAGTCGGTTCGAGGCAACGCTTGAGGGCTTCGGGGGCAAAGGTTTAGGCCTAGGGCAAAAACAACGGAAGATCGCTACCATCTCGGATGCAGTTCCGGATCTCTGATCTCTATCCTCGTGGAGGAGGTTGCCCTGTCAGTCTCAGGCATGCTGAATGCCGCAGTCATTGGCACTGCCTGGTCACAATTTAACAACCGCAATTCAATAGTAATTCCATAGCCGACAGTCGCCTATGAATACTATAGTAAGATGCACGGGACTAGCAACCAGTAGGCAATCAGAACTGTGGTACCTGCGAGGGTGAGCAAGCACTCATTGAAGACGCGCGCCGGATATACTTTAATTGGGTGCTGCCTACCACGAGAGAGGTTACATGCACATGGCAGGTGAAGGTCACGATGAAGACAAAGGCCAAAGAGGCTATCTGCTTCAACCACTTTGGTCTCATTAATGTTCACGCCCCTCTCCGCATAAGATCACGGTGGTCACCAGCATTTCAACGCAGTTTTTAAATTTGCTTCTGTGCGAGTATAGACATGAAGGATCCAGAAATCGAAAAGCCTAAACCCAAACCCTAAGCCCCTTACAAGCCCAAAACCCAAAGAAAACCAAAGTGCAAAGCCCTAAGAGACGAGGCAGTGGCGCTGCGGGCTGCTCGGAGGACGATCGCACCAGGGCCCGTCGCGCCGTGCCAGCTGGGAGCAGGCTTTGGGTCGCTGGGCTTCTTGTGGAATTTAAGGGCCCAGAGAGCCCAATAGCCGTTAATTAAGGAATATACCTTAAATCATAATATGAAGCCCTATATAATTTAAGCCATATTCCTTAATTACGGGGTATTGGGCTCTCTGGGGGCTTGAGGGTTTGGGGTTTAGAGTCTACAACAGGGGACCCAGAACATGCAAAATCTGTGAAGTGGTTCGGTGGGCCATCTTCTAGCAGGCTGACTTGTAAGCAGCCCCGCAAAGTCAGCGCATGTCACTCCGATAAGAAAGACTCCGTCAACGACCCCGTATCAGGGATCTCAATGTGCATCTGGCTGCAAGCAGGGCCCCTAGCCTCTGCAGAACGTCACCCTGAACCAATCGGCCAAAGCGCAAGTATCCAGCCTGGTCAGTGGGCAGCAGTCTCTTCAATGCATGGTTGCACTTGTTTCATCTACTCACTGTTGCTACCCCCGCGCCACCACCAAGATGACGACGACGACAACGACGACGACTACTATTGCTACTACTTGTTGGGCACTACCCTTACCATGTAACAAGGGGACATCTTCCATATATAAGCTCAGCTTGAAGCTTCCAAGCCTTGCTTGAAGCGGAGCACGAGGGGGGAAGGTTGAGAACATGGGTCTGCACATAATATGATGTAGCATGATACAATTGCGCATATTAACGCACGACCCATGTAAATAATGTGTATATATATATATATATATATGACTGTCTACTTATGAATGACCACTTGCTTTTCAACATCGTATAATGGGTTTAATTCCTCAAACTCCAAAGCCCTAGACCATCCCTGAAACCCTGAAACCCCCGAGCCCTGCAGCTCCCAACTCCTCCAACCTTGGGGGAAAATTTCCGAGTAGACATAGGGTGCAGGGTGTGGGCGTTAGGGTTAGGACGGCTAAGACATCTCCTGCATTTGCTGCCCATGGAGCCCGCAGCTGAAGATAAATTTGAATTTCGGTTACTATAGGTGTAATTATGGGATTTCATGAGGTTTCGAGACGTCAAACAAGCTTTGGGAGGTGTATTGCGAAGATGAAGCGACCCACTCAGAGCATGCATAGGCTCGGACGCATAAGTGTACCGGGAATCCAATGCTACAGCGTCCAACAATCGAGGTAAGATTAGTAGTCATAGCAACGCTGGCAACAGATGTAGCAATTCTAAAGGCAACCAGACTGATAATTGCCAGACACATAACAGTAGCAAAGGCAGCCAGAGTGTGTATATAGGGACGAACAAAACAGAATAGGGGTTCGGGGATGTTTTATAGTATACTTGTAAAAGGAGCCCTAAAGAATAATTTGTTGGCAACTGTGCAGGATTGTGCATTAGCAGCATTAGCAGATCTTTAGGCCCGCGCAGACGCCATCGCTAAAGAAATGGGTGCAGCCTGCAGGGCACCCAACGAAATGAGTTTCTTGGCTGTAACATAGTGCTCTTGGAATTGAATGAGAAGCCCTAAAGTGTCGCACCAGGATTGCACTTTGAAATACTACAATAAAGAGCCCAGAAGGATAGTACCAGGATTATTTTACAGTTACTGAAGCTTCTATGGCAGATTTCGGTTGAGGGCTTGTTTTGAGGGATGTTCTCCAGGAGCAACTACAGAACTGGCAGAACGCACCTGGAAAAGTCTAACATCCAAACCCCAGAACCGTGGAGCCTGAATCCTAGATCCTCAACCCTAAACCCCAGACCCTAAACCCGTTTACTGCGACATGCAAACTCGCCGCTTAACAGATCAAATCAGAGTCAGCCACCACGGGTAGTCTCATCACGCATGCTAGCGTGGCTGTGCTATGTTGCAAAGCAAGCGGCAGAAAGATGTGCACGGACTTGACTTGACCAGACAGTCCAGGAAACTTACAAGAGTGCGACTGCCAGAATCTGCACGAGAGCTTCTGCAGAAGGAGGTGGTACTTGTAGCAGGCCCTGAACCCCAGCCGATCACCATGATAAGCGGCAATGTAAAAGGCTGAATACTTGTCAAGATCAATCCGCACGGTTCCTATCATAATCATAGTGTCATATGTCTCGGAAACCTGTTCTGACTATTGACACCTTCACAAATCATTACTCTCAAAGCCCTAGAGGCAACCCTCTTGACTCGGCCAAGGCTGGTGAAGCCCTCAATCTCAAGCCCAAGGGTAAAATCTGAAACCCTAAACCGCGAGGCCCTAAAGCCCTAACCATTGAAACTCCATCCCTGTTTCGAAATCTTGAGAAGCAGCCGCAGCTCTAAGAAGCGGGCCACGGTGAAGGCAGTCACGGTGTCGGCCTCAGCGATAAAGCTCCTAAATCCTAAACCCTCAAACCCTAAACGACTGCTTTGGGTGCTTCAAGGCTTTACGGCCGGGGTCTCTATTAGGGTGCATATAGGAGTCCCCAACAAGCGTCCCTAAAAGAGGGCTCATAATTACCAGCAGCACTTCGCGAGGGTTCGGCAGTAAGAGGATAAGAGGAGTTGTGTCAAGGTTGCTTTCAGGACTTGGGGCTTGGAATTAATCGTTTCTACAAATTTTCACTGTTCCCTATGGTAGCCTTGTCCAGACTGGTTCTCATCGCGATGGAATGTAAACAACTGTGCGAGAAATTACGGCTCGCTTGTCGTAGGTCTTACGGCTTTTCACGTAACGGCCTCCGTTCGTACGAATCTAAACCTAATTGCCTTATTGCCATTGCCAGTGAACGGCTGCAAGATCCTGGTTGCGGCAGCTATGCTTCTGTTTACCATAGGGTTTAGGGTTGCCATGCTTACTTATACATATATGTACATGTATATGTATATGTATGTATATATATATATATATATATATATATATATATCATGAAACCAAGATGATGTTGATTGTCCTGACCAGTACGCAGTTGCTTCAATCTCGGATGCGGGCTGGAGCAGTACGTGGCAAAGGCTCTCCAAGTCAGGAACCCTTCGAGCAGTATCGGCTATGTTTTACCGATACTACGGCAAATCTGACTGATACGAGGAATATACAGGTACATCGTACACCTGGGTTGTTGACGCACAACAAGCGAGAAACGCAAAATCACTGCAGCGCCAACGCAATAACAGCGGCGAGAACAACTAATCCCCTCCCCCGAAATATTCAAGCCCCGTAATATTAAAACCTCCGGCCCCAAAGATTTTGCGGTTTCGGGCCCACGATTGAAATTCAATTAAACAGATTAGGGGGTGTGGGCTGGGATTGTATCAGTTTTCATACGGCCAAGATTGCGGTAGTATTAAAACGACAGGACCAGAACTTTAGGGTTTAACGGTTCAAGGCCTTAAGGTTTAGGGCTTAAGGCTTTAGGGCTGTGGGTTGAGGGCTTTAGGTAGTACTAAACCGAAAGGACCAGGACTTTAGGGTTTAAGGGTTTAGGGCATTAGGTTTAGGGCTTAGGGCTTATAGGCTTTAGGATGCTTTAAGGTTTAATTTGGGCTTTTGGGAGTAGGGGTTTAGGGCTTAAGGTTTGGGGTTCACTTCCTATCCACTAGAAGCCCGAACCCTAAAATACTAAAAGCCACCAGAATTGATGGCCTAAGGTCTCGGCCGCAGGCCCACGCTGGAAATCCTTCAGGGCGTGAGGCTCCAAACCCGGTTTAGGGTTCAGAGTTTAAAGCGACATGGTCAGTTTTCCTTAACCTGCTAAACCCAAGAAAACATGAGATCCCTTAGACAACACCTTAAGCCCGAAAGCCTGAACAGGGCGCAACATGCTCAAGTCCAAACACGACAGCTCTGCAAATTCACGGTAAGCCGAAGCGCGGACGGTTCATAAACTTGGAAACCAAATTTGCTCAAACTGTTTGTCCGTAACGGTCAAAAGCTGAGGGATTGAAACAGTGTAGGGATAAGGGCTGCCCCTCCTCCTCTGCGTCTGCAGCATCCACGGATGCCGTCTCCTGTGCAACTTGACAGACCAAGAGGTACTTAATACTAGTGATATGATAAACACAAGCATAGAAACACGCATGAGATCACCTGCAGAGGTAATTGTTCAAGATGTATATAAACCTCGGTTCTTCCTTACTTCCAATGTTCGCAGCTGCCCATAAATGCTGTGTGCACATGCATTCATACATGCATTCCATGCTGTGTATTCTCGGCATACAGCAACTTAAACTGCACTGCTGCACCTCAAACAAACTACAGCTTGTCAAATCTGTAGTATACACGAATACATGACATGCACCCACAATAACTGGACTATTCCACGGCGGATTTGTCCCCCGCATTTAAAAGTGTTAAGTATACGTCCCGAAACTATCACTGTATTCAAAGCCAAGTGGCAAAGAGTAAGCGCATACAGCTACTGGGTGAATTGCCACATGCCTGCTTTGATTCTTCATCGGTGTACATAACATATATACATATATGTATGCACGAACACAAACATAGATCATCATTCCTATATTTAAGTATATATATATATATATACATATATATATATATATATATATACGAGGACCTGGATGTGGCGTGCAATCTGTATACTGCAAGCAGAAAGGCTGTTGAGCCGTGTATGACTCATTATCACGAAGCCTTAACACCCAACTCCTAAACCCTGTCCTACGGGACGCCCCATGCCACCCTATATGAACCTTGCTTAATGCCGTTACAAACCCCAATAGATGGATAGATACCTTGTTTGCTGGCTGCACATCTTTGTATCGTAGACAGATAGGATAGAAAGAACCCACCAGCACGGGCATGGAAGCCTCGAAGCTCGCATGCGCCGCAAGCTGCGCGACGAGCACCGCCGCGCAGTCGAGGACGCCTTTCAAAGGGTTCCCATAAAGGGATCCGATAAGGGTCACAAGAGGGCACACGCGAAAGTTTCTTTTTGGGGGGAGCGGCAACATGAACTTGGCAGCAGCAACAGCAGTAGCAGGCTACTACTGCGACTGCTACTACTACTACTACTACTAGTACTACTACTACTACTACTACTACTACTACTACTGCTACTACTACTACTACTACTACTACTACTACTAGTAATACAGCACTACTAGTACTACTAGTACTACTAGTACTACTAGTGCTACTAGTACTTACTGTAGTTAGTAGCATCACGGCGAGTACGACTACTGTTACGTGGAGTTTATTGCAGGATTCGTGGATGCTAGAGAGCATGCAGCAAGCGCAACATCATTATTGTTTTTTTTTCCAAGGGTGGGGGCTGCGGGAACTACTATCGGGTAGCTGGGGCAGACCAATAAAAAGTCGCGGATAGCGGATCTGACCCACCCAGGGAGGTAAAAAAAAGGGAGGGGGTTTACCTCGTGCTTGACCACTCTGACCTCGGAAGATCGGTCTGCCCTGGAAAGATAACCTGCGGAGAAGAAAAGACTCAGCGCGACACGATGACATCAAGCACAATCGACTTTGGCAGAAATTAACTGAAAACTCTCGCTTGAGCTGCAGGCAGCGAGGACAAAGCAACGCAGACGTCGGTGCATATGTCGCGCTTTGGCACAGCACAGCATATCACCCGATGGACAAACGACCGGTGACCCCTGGAAGTTCTGTGAACTTTGCAGTGGCAGATTGCATCATTGCCTCACACAGAGCAAAAATTACATGCGGGATTCTGCCGACAACACAACAATGCGCACCTGCCCGACTTGTTTGCACAACCGGTCGCACACAATTTGTAATTATCTATTTCCTCTGATGGTGGCGTACCTCAAGGCTGCAACGGTCCATGCGAGTACAGGGTATCTGACCCGTCTACCCGCTCACAGCGACGCTGTGTCAATCTATGGCACGCTATGTTACTATGCTGCGCTTTTCTGTTGAATGAAACAAAAAGGCTTCAAAAATAGTGTTTTCAGCTTCTTGCTGTGCCGGAGAGGGACTTTTTAGTATCTTAAAATGTTGGCCATGTCAGTGCCCTGTCGTGTACTGTCATGTTTTGCTATGTCGTGACTTGCGTCACGTCATGTCATGTCTTGTAAGGTCATGTCAGGTCACGTAATGTCATATCAAGTCCGACCGAACACCAACACTATCAAAGACAACTTTGCGCAGTGCGGATGCTTGCCAGCTCATTTGCATCCTCCGGTGAAACTGATGAATGGCAACAGCGCCCAAGTGTGCCCAATGAGCTCTACCTCCAAAGCTTTCAGCCCCTAAACCCCCAAGCCGCGAACCAGGGGGTTAAATGTAGTGTTAAGGGATTAATCTAATTAATTCCGATCCTGATTCTGTTTTGAACCCGAAGATCTAAGCTGTTGCCACATTTCGGCGTCAACGCATGCATGAATTCGTTGGTCCTGCACAGGATGTTCGGCTGGAAGGGAAGCTGTGTTCATGTTACAGCGTCATCAGCCGAGCTTGAAACTTCCCACCGGCTCCAGATAGTCCGCTGGAAGACTACTACGATTCAAAAAGTTCTGTCTCCTGATGTGGCATGGCTCAAACTCCACACCGGAGCCCAGATCGGGACACCACGTTTGGGGAGTTAGGATTCTGGGTGTTTACAAAAAGAGATGTGCCGAATCGGTTGGTTGAATCATATATCATAGCGCAGCAGTTTACCAGGACCAGAGCAAAGCCCTTGAGTAGGTAAACCACCGCGAAACTGCTTCCGAAGCCGGACAGGACCTCCGCGCAGAAAAAGACTCCAGATGCTTCAGGTACAACCGATATGACCGGCTGCTTAAACAAAAACTTGTTTTAGCAGGGTTCGTCATCCTTTATGCGGCATGATGATTTGTTCCGAATTCCGTAGTGTCACGGTATCGAAGGGATCACAGGACTGCCAAGAGAATAACGCTACTTGCATATGTCACGTCGGCCTCAGTGTCCTGGCCGCTGGAAGCAGCAGCCGAAGAAAAGCTGGCAGAGCCAGCCTTCCAGGACAGCTTGGAAGCTGCGCGGCACGTTCACAAGCTCCCCCGGAGCGAGACTGAAGTGCAAACTCGACGTGCAAGCCACTAAGCCCTGGAGGCAATGAGCCGGAGCCCAGCAGCCGAGCAACAACCGCATATCCCAAAAGCTCTACCGAAGCTCCACCGATCACGACCCTTGGAGGCCCGCACTTATTCATTCCTCAACTTCAAGCCGCAATGAACCCAACACTCGCACATATCTCAAGCCCAAACCCCAAACCGTTTGCATCATATAAACCCCTAGGCCCCCACATTCCTGAACCTCTCAACTGCTGCACAACTGAACCTTCGACAACTGGACCCCACAAGAAACTTCCAAACCCTGAACACTAAACCCCAACTACCCAGACCCGACCCCCCACAAAGTATATCGTCCAAGGACCCGCGGCCAGAACGCTCAGCCTGTGACAAGGTTTGCCCCACTAAGGGCTGAAAGGGCAGAGTAAGCAGAGACTTTACCCGGTTGGCTTGGGCGTGCCCATGCCTCCAGTGGACCGGGCCGTTCTCGAAGTTGAAGGAAAACCACAACGACCGCGATGCAATGACCCAACTCTGGGCCAAGGCAAGTGCAGCTTGGGTCTTCGCACCCATGGCAAGAATGCTCGGCCAGAACAGGCTCAAACCATGCTGTGTTGCTGCTTGTCAACCCTGCAATGATATGCTACTTTCCTCCTCAGGGCTGCGACGTTCATGTGACTGAACAGCTGGGTCAAGCCTAGTGGGCACAACCATTGCCAACAGCCTGAGATGCTGGATCTGCGTCCCGGAGCCGTGCCCGGCATGCATTTGTCGACCAACATTCTCAAAGTTGCTCGAATTTATCTACTTTCCAAATGACAGCTTTAATCCAAATGCACTGAAACAGGCCCAAACAGGCAGGCAGCCTCGAGGAAACTCGTCAAAGCTTGGGGGACCTGCAGGATGGTGTGCTGACTTGACGTTGGTAGCTGCCGTGCAAGTGATGCAAGGATTGGCCGTGATTTCCCGAGAACTACACCAGCGAGAACCAGTCTTGCAGCTCAAGGTTGACAACGTGGCAGCGGTTGGACTCTGTGTCCAGTGGATCGTGGAAAACACGACATGTGAAGGTGAAGGCCCATCACCTCAGGGAAGCTGTAAGGCTTAAGCAGTTGTCGTTCATCCACGTGCCGGGAGTGCATGAGCCAGCTTGGGGACCTGGGAACACAGGCGTTCCACGGACCGAGGCTACAGGAACTACTTCGCTTGTGGGGTCTGAACCAGGAGGTCAGGACCGGTGCTCCAGTAAAGATGAACGGCACCCTGGCAGTTTTGGCTTGTTGTGGTGGTTCAGGGTTCTCGGGCTTCTCCTTCTACAGAACCACGAGGGCATGGGCTTGAAGTGAGCTTTGCCTGGTCGTGATCGTGATGACAGCCTGCATGGAAGAGTGGGAAGCCTTTTTTCCAGCGAGTGGGTTTGATTTGCAAGTCGGAGGCTCTGTTGAGGAGTCGAGAGGGGCCCGACGGCTTCGACGGCTCCAGGAGGCGGTGCAGGAGGAGGTCGCGACGGCACCAGCGCCTTCTACACCTTTGCCTAATTTGAGGCGGTCCACTCCAAGACCCTCGCCGTCGCCGCTCCGAAGTGGTCCGGGATGCCATGGTCTACGGAACGCCATGACCAGGCGTCGCCAAATACAATTGTGCCTCTACTGCCAGAGGAGCCACCAGTTCTACCAGAGAGTGGGCTGATCTGCGGCCGGCACATTGCCCAAGGAGGAGTGTTGGTGAGGATCTGCTGGCTATGTGAACGTCTACGTCATAACCAGGGTGTATACACAGAAGCCTCCCGAGAGACATGGTAGGCGCCATGATCGGTAGAAGCCAAGCCGGTTGCCTTCAATAGCAGAAGTGATCGCTGTGCGCATGCCTGGAGAAATGAGTGCGTCCCTGAAGCCAGTGCCGAAGGTGCATTTTTCTGTGACCCCCGTAAGAGGTACTCTAGAGGCCCCGGCGTTTGGATTTGGAAGGAGATGGAAGGAGGATCCAAGGGTTCCTTTGTCGGCTTCCCGTTTGACGGTTGCCGTTCAGGATAGGGGATAATCTTCCGGAGAAGAAGACCGTTGCTTAGTGCTATGGCGTCCACGAGTCCAGGACCTGGTTTGAGTGACCAACAGATGATGATGATGAGGATGATGATTAGTACTACTATGTACTACTATTTCGACGGTCTCGTGGAGCAAAGGAAGAACGACAGCAGTGTTTTTGCCCCCGCCCTCCCCCCCGACCCCCCCCCCCCCCGCCCCCCACAGCGGACGCAGTATTACGTCTCGGAGATTGGGCAAGGAAGACAGGGAAGAGAGCCCCCTCTCCAGTCGAGCATTATCATTATGTTTATGATCATTGTTCTTCTTCTTCTTCTTCTTCTCATTTCAGCTGTCTCCTGGAAGAAAAGCAGGAAAATACTAATAGTACTGCACCGGGGTGTGGGGCAGCGAAAAAACAACAAAGACCCGCGGGAGGCTTCCCATTGTTTGTTCGCGTGCTACCTGGGCCACTAATTATTTGCAAGAGTTACTAGACGGGTTCATGCAAGGGTTTCAATCAAGAAGGGGTCTGTCGAGTTTGAATCATCTTCCTGCCTGTTCAGTTCTGGCTGTGACTGTCAGATATTCAGGATCGGAACTGGGATTTAAACTTTGCCGCTTGGGGTCTCGGTTTGAGTGTCAAGTCTGGGGCTTAGAGAGGCTTCGTGCTTGTGTGATGTGCAAAAGGATTCCGGCGTGTGGCTGTCGCGCCGATCGCCGAACCCTGAAGAAAGAGCGCATAACCTGGTCCTCCTGGTCCTGTGGTCCTGCTACTACCACGACGTCGACGCCCACGACGACGACAAGGCCGCAACGAGCCATGCCGGGGAAAAATTTAACGACAACGACAAGGACTGCTACTTCCGATGCCTCCTGCCGACCGCCACCCGAGGTCCAAGTCCTCTGAGGCACCAGGCTCCTCCGGCAAAAAATCCGTGAAAGCTTCGGCTTCAGCGTTTAGGCTTTATACGATTTAGGGTTCTTGATCGACGTCTTCTGTTCTTGCTTGAAAACTACAGAGGTACTCGACAGTATGCTCAAGAGTAAAGACATTCAATAGGTAACTGAAATACTGCAGAATGCACGGGCCTCAGCTGCGGCGCCGGGGAACGTTTCCTGGATTCAGCCAGTTCATACACTTTCGGGAAGTTTGCCGACAGCTCGAGACAAGAAGTTATGGCCATTGGAACACAAAAGACACAGCAGTCGAGTACGACTTCGGAAACGAATTCTGTAGACTACATGCAGCCACAGTGGCACTGGCCGCCATCAGCAGCAAGCAGGTCATAAGAGAACTTGCCTCAGAGTGCAAGGGGGCGAGACTGCCGCTGAACTACAAGTGAAAAAGAATCACTGGTTGCAACTGCTGTTTAACATGCCAAAGAAACTTTGATTGAGCTTGGGTGCCAGGGACCCTTAAAATAAAGAGTAGAAAACATGCTTAGGTTTCTTTGTAGCTCCGGAACGACCAGCATGCAAGTGATGTGATGTTGATGTTGAGGATGATGATGTTGATGGCGGCAAATATGACGCTGGCGATGCTGATAAACACGCGGATTGTGACGGTGTCCGTGAAAGGGTGATGCTGACTGTGATACCAAAACCTACTTTTTGTGTAGGGTCCCTACAAAATCCATGTTAGGGTTTATATACGAACCCAGAAAAAAGTAGGTTTTTTCATGTTGATCAGGTGGATTCCTACAATACTTTGTGCAACTGCCGGGGTTCGGGCAACTAGCAGCGCGCCAATTGCCAGGGCCATACTCCTCGGAGCAGCCAGGAGTACCTGGGTTGGTAATATAGGGGCTTTAATAATTAGAATAGGGTTCAGTTTTAAAGGGGGTCTACAAGGGCTACATATTATAAGGGTTTAGTATACGGGGCCTTAAGAATTAGAATAGGGTTTTGGTGCCCATGATACTATATATATATATATATATATATATATATATATATATGATAAGGACCCCCCCCCACCCCCCACCCCCCCAAAAAAATAGTGTTGGTAATTGTCTAGGCCCCCAAGAGTACTGCGGTGCAATTGTCGCTGCTTCGGTGGGTCGTCTGCCTTTGTCTCGGTTTGCGCATGCATGTTGGTTTTTATTCGGGATCATGTGTAGCAAGTAGTTTTAAACAGCTTCGTGGCGGGAATAGCGGGCGCTTACGCTGAGTTTTTGCATTTCGACCGCTTGTTAGAGTGCACCGCAACTGTTCGATTTACGAAACCTGCTTTGAATCTAGAGTGATGGAGCAATGGGTTGCACTTCTTCCTGTGAGAGCAAGAGGGGGGAGTCTGCCAGCTGTGGGTTCCAGTCCTGTCGCGCTGTACCCCGGTCTGAAAAGTCATCGAATGATTCCTCGTCGCTTCTGAGGATTGTGCATTGCGTGATGGGATTATCGGTACGACTCCTGAGCCAGATGAGGTCCAGTCAAAGCAATTGTCCAGGAACTCCCCTGTGAACCCCAAGCTCCGGGCTAAAAAAACCAGCAGAGTTGGAACATGTCAACATCAGACTCAGAATCTTAAAGCCGTGAGCCCAGCAATTTTAGGTTGTAGGGTTTAGGGCTTAACGAAGCATGAATCAAGAAGAGTGATGATCTTCTGCTGGGAGGCCAAAAGGGGGTTTAAGATTCTTGGGGTAGGGATGGCTTAAGCTAATATGATCCGTATTATGAGAACCCTAATCCCAACTACACCCCCATAGGCTAAACCCCCTTTGGCCTCCTATGATCTTCATGCAGGGCGCTGCGGGGAAACACGCCGCGGCGCCAACGATCACCGGTGCCAGTCGAGGCCGCGACAGAGGTAGGACTGGCAAGTGTGTCGATTCCACAGAGTGTCTGCCCGAACTCTGAACCCTATAATATCGTATGATATAAATTTTTGGTCAAATTTTTAGTATAGTGTAATATGACATAATATGAGGGCTCTGAAACTCCAAAGCCCTGAGAAGGTACCGAAACCTCTGACTCGGGGCCTACATTCTAATCACGCAACAAAAGCCGCGAGGTATGACGCCAGTGGACCCCAACTCCATCGCTCCGGTATGACAGGGACTGAGTGGCTTTGGGTTTCGGGTTCAGGGTCCGGAGATTCACGTCTCCGCGATTTCTAGGCTGCGGGGCTGTCGGCTTGAGGTGTGTAGAGGTTCGGATCTAATTACCAAACCACAACTCAGCCCGAGAACGCCTCACGCTGTGATGCGCAACCTCAAACAGCATTCTCTGCCCGAATTCTTGTAGGGCGCTCATAATTAGAATAGGTTTTTGGGGCCAGGCACTGCCTTCTACAATATAGGGGCGCGCTATACCAAAATCATATTAAGGAACCCCGCCAAACTAGTATGGGTAATTTCGGCCCCTACATTTGTCATCCTCTGGCTTGTTCCGGCCCCAAACGCTCTACAATCCTGTGTACGCCCCAAACCCTCAGCCCTTCCACCCAAAACCGTCAAAAACGGAGTGACCCCTGTTCGCCAACCCTCCACTTGGAGCCTCTCCAGTCTTCCATGAGAAGATCTAGGATGTCCTTGGATGAAGGCTCAGAGCCTAGGCCTAGGTCCTAGGGTTTTGTTAACAAGTACTCTGGTTTAGGGAGATTTAAGATTTCTGTCGGGTCTTGGCTTTGGGGTCGGGTCGAGTGTTCGGCGTGGAGATATCATGAAGTTGTCCTATTTCCCTTTGCCAGACCTGCGGAAACTCTCCTCGGATTGGAAGCCGAAATGCAGCCAGAGCGGAGATCTGGCAAACCATCAGTCCTTTCCAAGGGGTCACGGCAAGCACATATGTGTAGCAAGCTACTGACACAGCATGACGAAGAAGCATGGTGCCTTACTCAGTGCTCAAGACTCCACTATCACTTCCTCACAAGGCCTATTTCACTGTGCAAGCTTCCTCTATGTCATTTTTTGCGATATTGCGATGACCAAAGGATGGCTGTCCTGTCGAGTACAGAAGGATCGTCAGCAGCACTGCCACATGGCCCTGGACAGGACGCGGACAACTCTTTGACATTCGGACTGTCTTGTCGATGCCCGGGCATCCCACATAGCCCTCGTGTGCAGCATTTAGAATTTGCAGAATCGTCTGCATACCAACAGCATTGCACTGAAATCCCTCGGCTGCTCACCGGCTCCCGCAAAGAAGTGTTGAGGTACCGAACCAAGAGAATCATCAACGTCCCTGCAGTCCCAAAGCAGGAGGCCCCCTGCCGGAGCAGAACTGATGCGTAAAGCACACAGAGACATGCACACCTCTACATGATCTTCCCTAATTATAACCTATCTACACCCCAAAACCTAAACCCCCATCCCACACCCCTTGCTCCCCTAAACCCTTACCACATGCTACACCTCAACCCGTAAATCCCTAAATCCTGAACCACACCCTTAACTATCCCTTAACTTCTAAACCCTTAACCCCGATTCCACGAACCTGACCTTTGCCCTTCAGAGGCCTCAGGGCCATAGACACGACGGCCCAATTCGGGGTATGACGCCCGGCCTGGGAAGAAGAAAGCAAATTGATAACAGTTATGGGTTCCGGGCTTAGAGTTTACGGTACTTACTTACTATCTGTCGATCATACTCGTACGACTAGCCCATAAAATCTCTGCGTCTTGGTTGCATTGTGAGCGTTGCTCGTGTTTGCCTACATACCCCTATTGGCTCCTATCCGTTCAGGTGATAGTAGCTCATAGTATGCATATGAGCTTTAGTGCTAAGGTGAATGGTGTCATCAGACAGTGTTGCAGCTGGTTCTGAACTGCTTCCGTTGAATACATCAGACTCGTGATCCTTCTGTTTGAGTTTGTAAATGGTAACCCTTAAGCATTAACCCTAAACCACACCCGCAAACTCTAAACCCCTAAACCCCTCAGCCGTAACCCACAAAACTTGACTCCGAGCCCAAGCAAATCCCATCAGCGCTTCAGGGCTTTGCGGTTTTGGGTGTCGATGCGAAAGCTGAGGACGTGTAGGGAACTTACGAAGCAAAGATCCTCGGTGTACCAGGACCCCCCAAAACCCTTTCATGGAGCCCTTGTGGACCTAAGTAGTTCGGGGGTCTAAGTAGTGCCCAAAGTAATTAAAATGTAGGGTTTAGGGGATTAGGGCTTGGGGTTTCAAGCTTCGGGTTAAGGATTTGGGTTCTGCTGTGAAATTCATCCTGAGTTTCACCTGCTGCAGGGGTGCTGGGAGTCAAGGCATTCCGACCTGGTAACAGCTCAGGAGGCCACAAACCACGCTGCCGTCGAAGGCAGACAAGTCCAGCAGCATCTGGTACCAGGAAGGAACACAAGTCGGTGCTGGGTTTGAGGCTGCGCCCTCCCCAACCAACCTCCCCAACCAAATGCAACGGCCATTTTCTGAAGCGCCCACTCCTGAAAGCTAAGGCCAACCCTCGTCCCCAACAGGCGCCTTCCAGGTGCTGCGGCAGGCCCACATCTGGCAAGTATAAAATGCAGACAAGCACATCTAAGCCCTCGGCCGTACAACCCTGCACCAAACCGTGAACCTCGAACTATCATGGTCATGTACATCGGGCTTTTGTGCCCCAAACGACAGTGGCATGAAGACACGCACGCGGGTGCCGCTGTGCAACACGTTGCGTTTGACTCGAGCGTGGTCTTGCACAAAACGGGCGACAGCCACCGGCTTAGGAGAGTTCGGGCAGCCCTTGTGCGGAAAGGATTGAGACGAGAAGCCGTAAACTTGCTCGGGCTGATGACTTCTCGGATGCCCGTCAGTGAAGGGCTCGGCCGAGCGCGAGGTTTGTGGAGCGGAGCTTAGTCTTCGTAGCCATAGCGAAGAACCCATTCGTCATAACGTCCGAACTCGATACTTCGCACCGTGCCGCCTTTCTCCTCCACCTCCTGCAGTCGTTCTAACAGGCTGTCGGGTGCATTCTTCAACTTCCAAACCGGATGTCCATCATCTTCCCAGTGGATGAACCACGCCGCATCATCATAATCTTGATAACGGCTCGTGCCGGAGATACTGAGTTTGGCGACAGACCTGTGTCTGTTCGAGTCCAGCATGTTGCGAAGACTTCTTGGCAAACTCTGATACTCCCAACTACCACTGGGCCATCCCACAAACCAGGATCCTTCCTCGCCGAATGCAACAACTGACGGAGGTTTCGAAGTGGCTAGGAGCTCCTCGAAGCTTTCTGGACCAGAAAATTTCGCCGATTCATCGCAGAACTGCACGTAGTAGTCGTCCGAATCCGGACTCAGTGCGACCATAGTGGCGTGTGCCTGATGATAGCCCCGCCCCGACCATTGAGCTTGTTTTCCAGTGATTTCGGGACGTTGCTCCAAGCATGGACCTTGGCACGGTCCCAAATCGCGATGTAGCCTCCATTCCCGAGAGCCACCTGCAGAGCTTTCCTGTCAAAGTTGTCATACAGATGATCCTTTTCCGGACACCTTGCACGGATTTTCGGCCCCCTCCTCTCCTCCTCCCGACGTTTCTTGTTGAGACGCTCTTCCTCTTGCCGCTCTCGTTCCCGCCTTTCTTCCTCAAGCTTTTGTACTCGCGCTTCCTCTTTCAAGCGAGCTTCTTCTCTGTCCGCCCTCTTTGAAATCTCCCGGGTCTGTGCGTCGATTACCTTCTTTCTCGCCCGAAGCTTTTCAAGCTTTTCTATTTCTTGCGATAGCCAGTCTGATGCCTTCTTTAGAACCAATTTCTGGGCTGCATCGTCCTCCTGCACGGCTTGGCTCAGAGACGTCTTCGATCTCGGCCTTCTGCATCTGGTGCTGAAGGTGTCGAGTCTCCAGTAGCGGGTAACCTCCAATCGCATCGTTTCCGGCAAGGCTGATACGAAATCGTCCAAAGACTGACGGCCAGAGTAGTCCCGGAAATACTCTGTGGTGTCAAAAACTTTGTTAGACAGACGTTCTGGCCGGATGTAGCCTTTGATCATCACGACCTTGTGCTTGGTAGCAAAATTATAGGCCTTGCTAGAGCGCGGGATGTCATGACAGTTGCAAGCATGGGGATCTGAGACATCAACGACTTGGCCATGGAAGCCTTCCAAGTCGATCTCCACGATTTGCTGCTTCGACGTTTTGGAGTAAGCCTTGGCATAGAACAGGGCCACCTCTGGTGAGATGGTCGCGTGCAAGAACTGACTCGCCATTTTGCCTTCTTCCAAAGCTTGCGAGATGGTGCCTCCAGAGCTTGCGGCAATAAATACACAAGAAAACAAGAGGAACCATGGAACCCACAAGCCACACGACACTTTCGACAGTACGCCTTACCATAACATCACAAACCCTGCGACAAAGCTGTGTTAGGTGCAGTTGAGTACGGTTGGCAGCCGGATCCCGTGCCCTCAGCCCTGCCATGACGTCCTGCCCCCACAGAAGTGCAAAGGAAGTTTCAGGGTTGAGGGCAGACTTAATGGGATTGGGGCTCCCGGCACCCCTCCTCATCTGACCGCAACGCTCGGTAGACGTACCGCTGCACGTCGTCCATGAATCCCAACTTGCGCAGAGAATATCAGCCGATGCTTCCACTCGGTGCACAGGGACCTTGAACTTGAGCAGATCTGAGACAGGCGGTAGCGGGTGCTTGCACTCACGGTACGTCTCAAGGTTCAGTCAATGAAGTTTTGGTGTAGCAGTGTATCGGGGCTCTCTCTAGATCTGCCATTCCGCATAGCTGACAAGTCTCTCATGAACTGTGCAATGAAGCTATACCTTAAGCCGGAATAACCTACCTGTTTAAGGACTTATATAAGGAAATCATAATAAGGAACCCTAAAAAGGTAGGTTATTCCGGCTTAAGGTACTCCCCTTAACAGACTGCACCTGGAGCAGGCAAGCCGGTCACACATCATCCTCAAGCCTCACAGGACACCACGGAACCATCGGCCACAACATATTCCACAGGGATGGAGGTTAATTAAACATTAGGCGCAAAACAGCTTTCAAGGCTAGCTGTGTAGGGTTATGCAACCGTCCAAAGCAGCTATGATGAACATAAGTGGTAGTCTGCATGCCCCGACCCACGTCGCTGTAACCGTGTCAGTGCGGCCACGACGCAAAGAACCTTTCACGGATGGCTTGCCGTGCGTTTCAATGGGAGGCCCTGACTTCTTTGCTTCGTCGGATTAGAGAGCATTCAAGATTTGGAAAGGAGACGTTTCATGCTGAATGTCCGAACCTGGAACTATCCCTCTGTGTGCAAAAGCATCGACTGCTCAATGGTTTGAATGCCGACTTTTACGGTCTGAAGCTTTGGAAGTGTTGGCAACATGGATACCTACAGTAAACCCCATAAAGTTGGAGACCGGATTAAGGCCAAATAGTGCTGGGATTCCCTATACATTACTCTTAGGGATCGAAGCTATGGGGTTTCCAACTTTCGGGCTTCTACTGCTACTGTATGCTCAAGACCCATGAGGCCTCTGAAGGTATCTTTTCGGCGGAATCTAATTGTACCCTCCTCTTGCCCCTATTGCACTCCTCCTCGGGTGCATTCCTGGCCAAATGCTCCGCGAAAGTGTTCTTTGACCTCGTAGTACTAGCAGGAAGGGATTAGCATGATTAGCAACTCTGCGAGAAACCCTTGTTACAACTCTGATAGCAGCCCTGAAGGAAACCCTTATGTCAGGCCCCCTCTAGATGCCTTTAACGGACTCTATTATAAAACGGGACTCTAAGTTAGATTTGCGAGCCACCCCTAAACCCCTTCTAGCAATCTTACAGACTCCCAAAAGAAAGAAACCCTTATAGATCCTTTTTGGGGACTCTAACTTAGGGAACTACCCCCGAAACCGCTAAAACTTCTCAGGCCGCGGCTAGAACGAAGGGGACGAAGCCACTTTGCGCCATGGCCCAGGGCAGCGCCTCGGATTTGGGTCCAACGCTTACCTCCGGTTAGTAGGGAGTGGCGGAATGGGGTAGAATCATAACTACTACTGTTGATGATATAAATCCTACATTACCCATAATGAGGAATATACCGTAATTTCCATGGTCTATGGTCCTTAAGGTAGTGCAGGTTTTTGTATCATCAACCGTATTACTTCCATTCTTCCATTCCCCACTAGCCAAAGGTAAGCCAATGTTGAGGATTTGGGCTTTTTAGGGGTTTAGGGCTTGCAAGAGGCTTAGAGGGTGTAGGCTTTCGGGGTTTAGGGCTTATAAGAGGTTAAGGGGTTTAGGGGTTTCGGGTTTAAGGGTTTAGGGGCTTACTGTAGGGGTTCAGATGCTGCATCATCCACTGGCCGCGCAGCGGTAGAAGAAACATGTCATGCAGCCTAGCATGTGACACAACCTTTTGGAATACGAAGCATGCCACCGACCATGCCATGCACTCTAAAATTGCAGTTAGCGGTTTCTTCTACACCGTTGCAATGCAACAAAGCACATACTGTTGGCCATGCCATCTGCCAAGGCCACTACCTCACATAAACCAGCCATGTCATCAAATTGCACGGGGGCTTCTAATTATCATGTTATTGTGTAATAGTATATGTTACTGCATATCTTAGGTCAGAAATGACGATTAGCACTAACCGTCACTAACCTGCGCGGTTCGAGTATGCACATAAGCTGTCAGAGCATGTCATCAGTCGCCATCTACTCGTATCTACAAACTCCCATGACCATCTGAGCCTAAACCCGAAACCATAAACCCTGAACCCTAAACCCTGTACCCTAGACCCACAATGCCAAGGTGCCAGTGTGCTGACACCCAGGAGATTCGCACAAACGTTGACCAAGGCCTCCATCACAGGTCTGTATACAGACATATATATGTTCATACATATATGCATGTATAATGCACATATATGCATTAAACTATTATTTATGTGTACACTTGTGTGTACCTAAATACAGAGTTACGACGCACTGAGAGGACCCAACCCAGCCATCCGTCCCTCCATTCATCCAGCTACTCATTTATTTGCACAACAAACCTTGCAAGAGTCACAGGAAGTTCACAAGAGTGTGCTTTGGGTTCGAAGAGGTTCGGATTTCAGATGGCGCAGACACCTTGCAACCCAACACCAAGGTGCTTGAATAACTGAGCAGGGTGTGGGGATATGTTATACTGTAAATGACAATACAGGCATAACATTACGAATTGTTAAGGCTTCTTGATTGTTGCCGTGGCCAACAAACAACGTACAACTGGAGGGAGTCCGGGAGGATCAAAGGCAGGTCCAACATGACGCACGAGGGGAGGCGACACCTTTCAGTCAACATCCCGCGCAACCTTGGGCCCCAACTGGAAACCAAAAACACAAAGTGAGATCAAGAAGATAAATACTCCGCAACGCCTTGACCTGTCAAACCAAACACCAGGAGTGTTTGAGTGAGGAAATAGGGCAACTCAGAAAGACTAAGACTGAAGGACTGCAAACCTCCTCTCTGGTGGCTCCGTGACAGGACGCGGTGCTGGAGAAACAGGGACAGCAAGCATCAACCTTAAAGTGAAACAGGCAGATTACGTACGAATATCAGCGCTTTCTGACATGTTACTCGCTTCATTTCGGAAACTCCACCCGCCCCAATGCCGCAAACCCTCGAGCGCAGGCAAACTCAAAGTCAAGCTCTGAACTCAACACTTTCACGTTCACACCCTAAACTGAAGGCAGAAATCCTGAACCCTGAACCCCAAACCCTAAAACCTTCAACCCAAAACCCTGAACACTGCGAAGTGTCTGGTCTGGACCTGCCACGGTCTGGCACCCCGACTTCCAGTGAGCAGCGGGTACTGGCCACGGATGAGCTTAGGGCCTTCTACGCCTTGAAGGCTGCTAGGTTCAGGCGTGAGTGTCTGTAGGTGTATTGCAGATATTGCAGTTATTGCTCAGGGTTTGCAGAGTTTGGGCCTTTGGAGATCGGGGATTCTTGCCTGTTAGCGGGTTAAGTTTAGAAGTTTGACGTGGTTGCACCTGTAGCATGATTTAAAGGCTTGAAAAGCCTTCAGCTCGCATAGTTTGACGGTTGGCCTGGAGGGCTCAAAGGCTGCGAGATGCAACTTGGTTTCGAGGTGTAATTAAACGCCAGGATATTGACGAAAGCGATTGTTGCTGCACAGCCATGGTGACGAGCATTTTAAATCCTCTGGTGGCTATCAGTATCGCCATCCTAAACCCCTAAGGCCCTAAACCCCTAGAACCCAAGAACCCTAAACCCTTTTTGTTCGCAGCAGGTCTTGGCCTGCAGCGTGGCATAGCGTCCTTCGAAGCACGATCACAGCGAGTGCTACGGTTGATGAGATAAATCCTGCATTACCCGTAATAAGGAAGATACCATAATCCCCATAGTTTAGGGTCCTTAAGGTCATGCAGGATTTTGTCCATCAACAGTAGCTACCGGGAGTTCTGGGTAGAGGTGCTTGGTGGGATCGATTCTCGGGATTGAAGTGTAAGCGTACCAGAGGGGCCTTAATAGTTAGAGTAGGGTTCCCATAAGGGGTTCCCTTTAAAGGAGTCTATAAGGGTTACTTTGTAAGGGTTACTATAAGGGTTCATGGTGTTGATCCAGGGGCTATTTGACACCAGAGCTCCCTTGCGGGCGTTCGGGTACCTCGGACGGAACCCTTGCACGACATAGACGACCGGGATTGACAGAAAATCCGAACCCTGAACTCTACACCCCTGAACCGCTACTGTAAGCCCAACACCCCAAAACCTAAAGTCACACTTGCGGACCTATCGGTGTTTGAGATATCCGGTGTTGCGGACGTGAGCTGAAGGCCAAATAAATGCACTTCAACCCGTTGACTTTCTGACAAAGCATTTGACGAATTTTCCAAATCCCCTAAACCCTAAAAACTTTAAACCCTATAAACCCTAAACCCCTAAACCCGAACCCCCAAACCCTCAAAACCCAACAGAAACGACCTTGATGGACTTTGCTGGCAGTCCTATGCTCTTGGGAGCTGCTTCTTTTGAAGGGATCAATAAGGGTCCCTTTAAAGGGATGTATACGGGTTCCTTTGAAGGGATGTATTAGGGGCTCCTTTAAGGGGATCTATAGCTTCCATGATGGTAACCCCTGTGGAAAGAAGGATCACAGCATAGCATGGCACGAGTAGCCTCTGGGGCCGCTTGAAGATCCGCCTGCAACATCTAAGCCCCAACAACCCTTAAAGCCCTAAACCCTATATAAGCCCCTAGACCCTAAACCCCAACCCTGAACCCTACAAGCCCCAACCTTTGCAAGCTTGAAGTCCTGCAGAGTCCTCGTCGGGGCCCTGGCGGAGATGCAGAAACAGCTGGGAGTTTCGGAATAATTAGGGGGCCCTAATATAGTACCCCCAAAAGTGGAGGACCCCAAAACCAAGGTACCCACAATTGTCGGAAAACGTCATGTAGAGGCACAGGGGTTGATTTTGAAAGCTCCAGACCTCAAGTGGAGTCGGGAAGCACTAGGGCTCAGACTTTCACCCTAAACTCTGAACCCGAAACCTTCTGGCCCGCCTCCGCCAGCTCTTCTTCGAGCTCCATCCCGGCGGATATTCGATTAGGGTACTTTAATGTTGATTTTACTATGTTGTAGCGTATTATCACTGTATTATAATGTATGATAGTACACCTACGTTTTAAACTATATTATGTTGCATTGTATTGCCTTGTACTATAACGTATGATATCATGTCATTTTATGGCCGTGGCAACTGGATTGGGCTCAAAGCTCGGGAAAAGTGGTCAAGAGTAGGGCGCTTGGCTTCATGGTACACTGGGGAAGCTTTGAAAAGGCGGAAGCTGCTTCCATAGATACAATACAAACAAAACTGCGTGATCTACGAAGGATTAGAGTCGGCATGAATGCGAGGCACGATGTAAGTGCTTAAACTTGCACAGTGTGGCATACTCTTGGGTTTCAGCGTGGCTGCAGTCAGCGCGATGCACGCAAGTGCATCTCTGTCATCCCAAATCAAGTGCAACCGGTACAGGAGCTGTGGCCAGACTGGGGTGTAGGGCTTCGTCCGAGGTATGTGGTGATTCACCCATGGATGGACGATGCTTTCCTGGACTTCAAACTGTCAAGCCTGGACATACTTCGTTCACCGGGTACCGCAGAAATCTTGTCCTCTATATCGATTCTATGCTGTGCTGCCATTGGTGGTTTGCCACGCTTGTTGTATTGTCGTTGCTACGATGATGACTCCGTCTGTTATTCTTGTTGCTATTCGAGATTCTGTAATGGTGATTTGCAGTGTTATGGTTTTACATCTCGCATGGGCATAAGACGACAGCAATCATAACAATGGGCATATTTAGTACAGAAGACCTATCGTGAGAACTATCATCGTGATGATAACAAGACTGACACCCTAGACCCTAAACCGTAAACCGTCAATGGTAACATGACGGAAACCCTAAGCCCTGAACCCTGACAATACTGAAGCAAGAGCAACAAACGGAGGCTCGGGCCGGACGTCAAAACCTCAACGGGGATGCCATCGGGTCGATACACCTCTCGGAGTGAGATTTAGAACTCAGGGGTCCGGGGTGCCACGGGTGTTACAAGGGTTCCATAGGGAGCTCCATAATTAAGAGGGTTCTAGAAGCGTTCCAGGGCCGTTCTATCAAAGATCCTGAAGCTACAAAGGTTATGGTTGGCTTTGAACTTACGGTTCGCCTGTTGGCTCGTGTACATGGAGGTTCGTCATTAGGGATTCGTCTGTCAAGGTCTGTCTCAGGTTCCTGGATGAGTTCAGCCTCTGCGTTCTTGACTTTCAACTGATGGCTGCCTTGTCACCACGATTTGTCAAATCCACGCTCCCGGCTGTGAAAGCCCACAGCCCACAGCTGCCAAGTTTCAAACTTCCTAGCTCTAACCCGAAAAAGCCGACCATCAAGCGCAAAATCCTACGGCATCGTATATACATCCCAAAGCGCGTAATCCGCGGACAGCGTCAATCACTCTCAAGACCTCCAGACTGTCAAGCCTAAACCCCATCATCCAATAGTAAACTCAGAAGAACCCTGCACCCCTGTAACCCATCAGTCAGCACCCCAAGTTCATAAGAAAAGTAAAACAAATGCCTTAATGATCAGAGTAGGGTTACTTCACAGCTCCTATGTATCATTAGTCTCATTCACACCGATAACTCATTCTCCTAAATCAAGATATGACCATCGTCGAATGTACGCTGAAACTTTCCTCACTGTCCTATATTACCACCTTTGCTGCCGCGCCTGCGCCTCGGGTTGGACGAGACGCGGCCGATCCGGGAAAGACCTGCAGGGATTGGTTCGACTCAGAGTACTTACTTAAAGGATCATGGGATGTAGTAGCTACAAGTAGGGTTATAAGCAAGGTAACTATAGTTGTAATTACCTACAGCTCCAGTTAAACTAATTACTAGGGCCCAAGATCCTCCAGGACGGCTTCGGGGCTTGTAGAGTCTTAGAGTTTCGGGGGTTCGGGGGGGGTTAGGGTTCAGGGATGTTCAGGGCTTCGGGCTTGGAGGCTTAGGGTTTTAGAGGTCAGGCCAGGGGCTTGGGGTGTGGGATTGGGGTTCTACATTTAAGACGTAGAAGCAACTTTTCCAAACAGGGGGGGGGGGGGAGTTCAGATGGGGGGAGTTGGGTCATCCATGAATTTTTGTTGGGGTTTAAAGTCGGACTTGAGGTGTCGAAGACTAAGAGGTTCAGGGCTTAGGGCCGGTAGGGTCGTCAGGAGGGCCTCGGTGGCCAAGGGGGCGGTTTGGACTTTGAGGTTTCGGGTTCTGGGCTTCTGGGTTCTGAGGGTGTGTAGGGCTTCTGGATATCATGTGCAGGCCTTGTTGTTTGATGCCGCTTTCGGGAGGGGATTTCAGCCGGAGATCGGGCCGGGGTACTATCTGCGACATGATGAAGATGCAGCTCTGAATCACCGAACTCCAAGGATGCTGAGCGAAGCTGTTCTAGGAGTTTCGGAACAGTCGGGGGCTTGTAAAGTGGGAGCCCGTAAACTCCACCGGATCCTACACCACTCAGAAGCCCGCAGAACACTAGAGAACCGTATGTAGAATGTTGAACCCCTGTAGGACCCAACAGAACCCCCTTTAGGGCCCTTGTAGACCCCCTTGAGGCTCCCCGCGCTGCGATGGCGGTGAGAACGGTCTGCAGAAGCTTCAGTGCTTCGGGATTAGGGTGCCGGCGATGTCTGGTTGCTGCTTCGACGTGAACCGTAAAACCTAAACCCCTAAACTACCAAACCCTAAACCCCAAACCCGTAGATGATTCCCCAAACCAAGTGCTCATAAGAGTCATTTGGTGCAGAAAAGGGCGTCCGATGTGTCTCAGTAGCCCGGGCCGGAGCTTCGAAATCTCACCGATTTGCACGTTGTACCTTGGGGGTCCTCCTAAGAAGCATCCTGCTGTCCTGCTGCGTAGGGTTGATGTTGGGTGTGTTGTGTGGTCTGAAGACGCATCTAGAGGATCCAGAGATACAGAATTCGACACGAAACCTCTCGCGAGCTTCAGAGCTCTATGTTGCAGGGCTACGCGAAACCCTAGAACGAGAAGCCCGGTGCAGCTCGACTTGAAGATACATTGAAGCTCACGGCACTAAAGGCTAGTGCTAGTGGAGCCTGCGTAGAAACTCTACTCTGCGAGCCCACGCTAAACGCAGAAAGGAACACCTCAGAAACCCGGTCCTGGGTGTCGTTCCCCTGGTTGCCGCGGTCGAAGAGGAGATCTGCTTCATCGAAGACCACGAGCTGCGGAAAGGAGACGCGATGCAGTTCTGATACTACCTGTAGTCTCCATTGTAGTTCCTCTTTGTTGGTTTAATCAGTTTTATGCTTAGGGTCCGTCTTAAGGTAACCCAAAAAAGAACTTCCATGCAGACGATAGGCAATTAATGTCGGGGAGTCTTAGATAGTCACCGACCCTGGTTTAGACCCCAAGCAGTGGGATCCTTGTCATCAAGATCCCCCCTACTGTCGATGGACAAAATCCTGCACTACCCATTATAAGGAATATGCCATAGTCCCCATAGTTTAAAGTCTTCAGGGTCATGCAGGATTTTGTCCATCAACAGTACGAAGGTACTTACCCGGACGTGAAACGCCCGTCTGCAGCCGAGAGGATGGGCCAAAGAGAAGGACTCCTGAGGTGACAAGTCCTGCAAAAATATTAATTATACTAATAATAATAGTATTTATTGTTGTTATTGTTATTATTATGATGATTGTTATTATTATCATTATATTATTATTACTATTATTATGATTATTATTACTGTTATTATTATTATTATTATTATTATTATTATTATTATTATTGTTATTGTTATTATTATTATTATTATTATTGAGGTGACAAGTCCTGCGAAAAAGAGCTTGTCCGCAATCCAGCGTCAAACCACTGGCATCACAACCATCGTAACATTCTGCACTGTAAGAGGCTACGATTTCGAATAATATACCAGCCTCCACATCCTTGATTCGCTTCAGAGCCTGCCTGCACCGCGACATGCGAGAGTTGATCGTTTTGGGGTTAGGGGTTGAGGGGTTTGGGGGTTCAGGCTCAGGGTCAAGGGTTTTGGGGTTTAGGGTTTTTGTTTTGTTTTTTGATTGAGGGGGTTGCGGCTTAGGGCTTAAGGTTGGGGGGTTTAGGGTTTTGTGGGAGCAGACAGATCGGGTACTGAATTAAGCCATTTTAAGGAGGCTCATCTGTACCCAGGTGGGCCAAAATTGATGGCACTCAGAATTAAGCCAAGGTTGCTGCATCCTCAGGGACAACCCAAGGAGTCCGACTCAACAACACGGGAATCATGGGAATGCCAATGTCCCACGCGCCTTCATTCTCAGTTCAACTTTTATCTTCAGTGGGTTCCTTTCACTTTTGAGGTTCCTTTTCTGGTTAATAAAAAGGTTTAGGGTTCCTTTGAGGGTTTAAAATAAGGTTTAGGGTTCCTTTTCTGGTTTAAACTAAGAGTTAAGGCTTCCTTTGAGGGTTTTAGGATTTAGGGTTCCTTTGAGGCTTTCAGGGTTTAGGAGACTCTCTGGCGGCTCGGCCTTCGTGCCATCTCATCCTCACTTGTGCAGGGCTCCAGGCCCTGGGACCCAGGGAGAGCTGGAGGCTCAAAGCGGCAACAAAAGGAGACATTTGGTCTATTATAGTGTATTATATGTATATATATATATATATATATATATATATAGTCTATTCTAGTATATTATATATAGGCTATTCTAGTATATTATAGTATATTATAACTGTTTTTGGAGAGCAGAGTTTATAAGGGTTAGGGGTTTAGGGTGTAGGGCAACGCATAGTAGTCGGGGCAGTCGATGTCGTGCTCGTGGCACCACAATGCAGCGGTAGAGGGTGTCGGTTACCGTCTTTGACTTAGGTGGCTCACGTTCTTAGATGCATCCGCGACCATGCAATTCTCGGTCGATGCCTATCAAGACGAACAGCCAAGATTCGGCAGAGAATCGGATCGCCTGTTCTGGTAAGAACAGAACCAAGGTCAGCTCTTCTTTTTTACACAGCCCTAGAGGCCCAGCATCCCTCTCCTCAAGCTCGACTCCTGAAAACTTAACCAGCAAACCTTGCGCTTTACGGGGCACCTGCGCAGCTGCCCTCGGAGTGCAAACAAGAATGTCGGGTACCTGACGTACAGATGACGGCTCATCATCTTTGTTCCTCAAGAATATCCGACACATTGAAGCGATGTTGGGACTCTCTGTTCAGCCTTTCTGAGGTGAACAAGCGATAGTGAGTTCCTTACATCCCGGCTTTTTTCATGAACTTGTGGGCTCAGGGTTCAGCAGATATACTCTTTCAGGATCTACGTTGAGGTTTTCGGTTGGGAAGTTTTTCTTGGTTTTTCGCTCAGGTGTTTGGCGGGAGTCTCTCGGTAGGCTCTTAAACCCCAAGCCTTGAAGCCTACACCCGGAATCCTAGACCAAAAAGCCTCAATCCTAAACAGTGAAACCCAATTCCTAAAACCAAGTCCTGGACCGTGAACCCGAAACTCCTTAACCCTAAACCCTAAGCTCTAAACCCTAATCCCTGAACCCTAAGCCCTAAACCCTAAGCCTTTTCCCCCTAAACCCTAAGCTCTAAGCCCTCAACCCTTTAAGCCCCCGAAGTCCGGCCTCTTGGGGCCATCCGCGTCGTGCGTTGTGGACGGAAATGGGGCCGCGGTCTGATCGGATGGCCTGACAGCAAGGAAACCCAGAGACTCCAAAAACCCTGAATTAAGGAATATACCTTCAACTAGTAGGAACCCTAAGGAACACTCGATATTGGAGTCTCGGGGAGCACGGGGTACGTCAATGTAGGGGCCTTGAGAGTCAGAATAGGGTGCCTTTAAGGGATCTTTTCAAGCTTCTATAGGGGTTAAGATAAGGGTTCTCTGATATAGGGGCCTGCGGATATAAGCCTTGGGGGCAGTCGCTATGATCATCAAAACAATTAGTTGTGCTAAGTTTGCTTGAATTACCATCACACTCGTACGAGCCACTACACAACAGAAGGATGGCCAGAAGAAACGAGAAATATTGATATACCATGCCGACCGAATCCTGCCCCTTAGTCGAGCAGCAGCAGTCAGGGTTTAGGTTTAAGGAAGCACTACAAGGAATGATGATCCCTACCTCCTTTAGAGCCTCAAGTACGAAGGATCGCGCAGCTACACTCATGGTACTGGAGTCAGAGGTGCTCCCAGGGCCTACTCTTCGAAACTCCTGAACCCAAAACCCAACCTAAACCCGAAATTCATCCCCTGAACCCCAAACCCTAACAGCTTCTAGATGCAAGCCAGCAGAGTCAGGTCTGGGAAAGTCGGATCCCTTCTTGAAGGATCCCGGGCACACTCACTGCAGCTTATGGATTTGGCGTTTGGAGAAATACTGGGAGTCCTGCTGTTTCGTTGACGGTTCTCTACCTTTCTAGTACTGCTGATGGACAAAATCCTGCATGACCCATTATAAGGAATATGCCATAGTTCCCATAGTGCAGAGTCCTAGGGTCATGCAGGATTTTGTCCATCAGCAGTATGACGGCAATTTCACGGGCGATCCTTGTCGCGAGCCATCGTCCACCTCCACCCAGGCCCCAACTGTTGAAATGTACAGAGTTGCACCCTGAAGAAGACACATGCCGTACAAGAGGCACAATTGTACCGTAAATCCTGCAGCTAAACCCAAAACCCACAACCCTAAACCTAAAACCCCAAAGCCCTAAACCTAAATCACAGAAAATCTTCTGGTTGCCCGGCCTGCGCGAGCTGCTTCGCTACCATGGAGACCTGCGCACTGAACTCATCCACGGTTCAGTGAGACCCTGAACTTATTTAGGGTTTGGAATTGGGGGGCGATCGCAAGGCATTTCCGTTTTGGTTTGTTTTTTTGGGAAGGCGGCGTCTACACGATTGTGGGCCTTTATAGGTTTCGTACTCAGATGTTGATGTAGCAAGCACCTGCACGGCACACAGTTCCAGCAGAGCCTTGCAATCTTTTTTGAAAAAGCCCGTTTCAATGAGTGTAGAAGCACTGAGAGCCCGATTCATGCATGTATGTATGTATATTTGTTTGTATGTACGTGTATATATATATATATATATATATATGTATATATATATATATATATATATATACGTAGATATATACATACATAGGACATAGGACATCAATTCCCTTTAAACACAAGTTTCGAAGAATCAAAGGCACGAAGCTGCGGCCTGGACTCCCAACTCCAGGCTGGGCACCAGGACGAGCACAGAGGGATGTCGATCATCTGAGTCATGCAGTGGGAGAGGAGAGGTATGAAGTAAGCTGCAGGTAGGACAGCAGGAGTGATGAGCAGTAGTTGTGTAGTAGCGGTGGTAGTAGTGGTGGTCTGAGGTGTAGTAGTAGTCGTCGTAGTAGTAGTCGTAGTAGTGGTAGTAGTAGTAGTAGTAGTAGTAGTAGTGGTAGTAGTGGTAGTAGTGGTAGTGGTAGTGGTAGTGGTAGTGGTAGTGGTCGTAGTAGTAGTGGTGGTAGTTTCGGCCGATCTTCAGCAGGCTTCTGGAGCATCTGCAAAGCCACGCCTGGCCGCGAAATATTACAGGGGCCTTGAATGGTCGTAACACCTAGAATAGGGATTAAGGGTATATTACGTGGAAGCTATGAGGCAGAGATGTTCCGAGCAAAAGTTCTGAGGCCCTAAAGCGCAAACCCCAATTCGATAGTACATTTCTTCAGACCAAGATCGTCTGTATGTATATATATATATATATGTATACGTTACATACATATACATGTACATATGTATGTATAATATACGTACACGAAGCTAGAATAACAGAATAGATCAAATAGCACACATTATATCTTTATATATACATATACATATACACATACGAAGCAGTAATATTAATAATGAAGTAGACCAACTAGCATATATTATCAGGCATACCGAGCCGAAGGGCCACTCTGACGGGGAGGCAGCGTGAGGATTAGCTCAAACGCCGGCACCAGGTAGGCCAAGGTCTTCCCTGGCGTAGCCGGTACAGGGACTGCAGGACAGCATAGGATTGAGCCGTTTCCGTTTAGTTTTCGTTTCCAGGTCGTGACAACTGCACTTCTCATCTGCCTTCTCTCCGTGCTGTAGCCTCTTCGTCCTTTCGCAGATGTTTTACTCCTATCTTCCTTCCTCCATCGCAGCTTGTCTTCGTAAACATGCGCTAAGCCGAAGACCACGAAACATGCAACCACGTGTATTCCGAAACACACCTTCTAGAGGTGCCGGCGATCTGGGAAAGTCTTTCCATGATCATATGCACGCGGTGGTTCTCAAGACACCACTGCAAGCATGCAGACGGAAAGCACGATTATGCTGCAAGGCCTAACCATTACACTAAGATACTATAAGCCCTATAAGTTTTGTCCTTTTCCCTTAACCTTTGATGCAGGCAAACCCGGCTGGCCTGAGCCAGTCTCCGAGCTAATGATGACCTGAGAGTTCGAGGTTCTTCACTGATTGGGTGCCTGATACTTTCCAGCAAAATATAACAAAGAAAAGTCTGGATGCTCAGCAACTGCGGTATACCGGAGTGCAGGGGAATTTTGCAGAGTTTAGCCACTGCTCTAAATAGGGTTCACCTTCCGGGGTCCGTGTCGTGGCACAGGGCGCTCGAAAGCTTTCGCTTTTCTCCCGCCCGAAGTCAGCCATTTACTTCAGACATGATGCGGCGCGGCGGTCTTCAGAGAGGACGGACGGGATGGCGGCGGCCTGAAAAGTCGTTTGCTTGGCTTCTGTTTGGTGCTGCATTGCGCCTTTTTGCAGGCCTTAGGATTTCGGGTTTTTGAGTGTAGATTGTTGAGCCAATAGTGTCCACATAGGGCGTGCGCCATCGACTGTCAGGTGTTCAAGAACCCTGAACCCCAAACCCTGAACCCTTGGCGGGGTGGCTCAGGGGCGAGCACAGCAAGCGTTCTAAATCTGCATGTTACGTGTAGAAGGCTCGGGACAGTCATGACTGCAGTACCGTATGTACGAGCATCACGTGAGTCTCCCTGAGCTCTGGAAGCTCAGCCCAGCACTCATGTAGGGAAACGTGATGAAGGAGCAGCGCTACAACTGTGCCGAAGCCCAAAAAACAAAGGCAGACCCAGCGCTCTCATCGCTTTGGTGCCTGAACGCGGGTGGAATAGACGTAGCCCAGGCTTGTCAAGGCCTGCAGGAAACGTTTGGTGTCAGAGAGCAGAGAGCCACCACTACCAGAGTGCCGAAAGTGATAAAAAACGGGTTCGCAGCGCTGCACTCAGAAGTTGCACGTTCGATGAACAGGGTGATTGTCTATGTGTCTGTAAAACCACCTGGCAGCTCTGCAAACGAACATGCGTGACTCTGCATGCTGAAGCTCAACGGACCTCCAACGAACAAATCGCAGCGATTGGAGACCCCCAATAAATCGTGCACCCAAATCCAGGCCCATCCCAAACCCCAAGCCCAAACCTCCAGACTCTAAACCCTATAAACCCGAGCCTCTAAACACTAGACCCCAGGACCCTAACCCATAGACCCTAACCTCTAATCCCTAGGCTCTGAATCCTGAAGGAAGCTAAACCCTTTCGAAAAAAGGCTTGACGATTGTCGGCCCGAAGTTCAACCAGGATCTTTCAGGCCCCAGGCCTTAAACCGTACTAGAGCATCAGAAAGTATTCTATGGTAGTAGAGTGTGGTATAACATTATGTAGTACAGTATAGTATGTTATAGGGTAGTAGAGTGTAGCAGCGTATAACGCAATGAATACCAGCCTAAAGCAAGTAGTTCAGCCAAAGGAACATTCAAGAGTGGCTTTGAGGTGATCCCCAAAGAATCGAACTGAAGCCGCTTGCCGAAGATGATCTGTTCCTGGGCTTCTGACTGGATTGACAAGAGCACTTCACTATACACTATACATCATTATACGAATAGCCGTGGCAGCTCCAGCGACAGTAGCAGAATGCAGCAGAAGTAGGATTAGCAGTGGTGGTAGTCGTCGTTGTAGTGGTCAGTGCTCGTCACTCCTGCTGGTCGTCCGGTGGCAGTGGAAGCACTGCTTAAAATAGCGCTGCAGCAAGAACTGTGCAAGTGATACTTCGTCGATGTGGTTGATGCTGCTGCTCATGATGTTCATGAGCATGAGAACAGTCATGATCAACAACGATAAGAGTAAATCCGAACAGCAACAGTCGCGTCACAAGTGAGAATACTAACTGGCCGACGAACCAAACATCCACCAAGAGCAATCATAGCCAGAACTGTAACAGTCAGCCGGGCGGCTTGGTCGACCGTCTCCTCTGAGATTTCAACCTTAAAGTGCTGACTGAAAAGGTGGCAGTGGCCAGGCAGTGGTGATGTTTCGAGCTTCAAGATTTTGCAGTTTCATCTGTGCATAGGGTTTAAGGTTAAGACTACAGGTTGTGGTGAGAAACCTAAGAAGGTTTGGGGTGGCAAGCCAAAAAGCAAAGTTGTAATGAATGTTCATCAGTATGGCCTTTCAAGCAAACAGTTGGGAGCTCAAAGATGCAGCTTTCTTGGCATCGAGCTGTTCGATGATGCTGGGCTTTCGCGATTTGGTGAGGGAAGATGCCTGGTTAATTGTCTTTAGGGTTTAAGGCTTACCGGGACTAAGGAACCTACCTTTTTAGGGCCCCCTAAAATATGATTTCTTTTTATAAGTGCCTAAAAAGGTAGGTTATTTGGGGTTAAGGCCTGATGACGGGCTGAGACTGCCCTCACGACAGCACCCGCACACGCCCACCAGTTACCGGACTCCACAAGATCCACCTACGATGAGGACCAAGCTAATGTAGGGGCCTAGCTAATTGCCCATACCATTTTGGGGTTTCTTACTATATTTAGATTATCATCATATACCCCTAAACCCTACTGTAATTGTTAAGGCCCCTATTGCCTATGTTACACACAGGATTAGGCGAATCAATGGAATTCTGAAACTACGGAGTCGTCCCTGCCACACCTATTCTAATTAAACTAGGGTTTTTGTGTACTGATAAGTACAATAAGAACCCCAAGAACTACCATGACTCATAATTCAGACTCACATCCCTGTACTCCCCCTCAACAGTGCCCAATGGATTCCGTACTTAACCCTAAACCCTAAACCCCTAAACCCTTCTCTCATGGCCTCCAGAGCTTTCGGCTTCACCTGACAAGTTAGCACAGGGGTCGAAGGATCGAGCTCTGGTTTAGAATCAAAAGGCATCTTTCTATCTCTCTAGCACCCGAATTTTCCGATGATCCCTACCTTCCTAACCGTCGCTAGGAGGTTCTCGCCAAAACCGTGTCGAGCAGGATTCGACCCTGAATTCCGCGCCTTCGGGGTCCCGTCTCTGCGCGCTGAACTTCCTGCGTTAAGTCCTCGCAGCACGAGGCTGTTGAGAAACAGGACGCTTAAAGTTTGGGGTTCAGGGTCGGGAGTTTTTTTGCTGTATGGCTGTAGGGTTGTGAGCTCAAGGCCCAAGGGCTTCACTAGCGATAATGGTGATAGTGACGGCAAAGGTGATGGCAATGATAAGGTTGATCCTTCTGCAGGCGCCATCTTCCCCCAAGTCCCCCAGTCGCTGTTCTCTCCAGGCAGGACTGGTGTAGATGCAACCGCAAGTACTCAAAGTACTCATGACATAATTCCCGTAACCGCAAACCACCTACAAACAGACCACGAAGCCCTGGATCTCAATAGGCCCGCACCCAGACCCCCACCAAAACAACAGCACGAAGCTAAGGCCATACGCCTTTGATCAAAGAAATTCGGTCCTGTGTAAGGCTTGAACTCGATTCCATCCTCGTCGACGTAGACCCGTCGACCATCGTCAGACCAGCGGATCCGGGACTTTTTGAACTTCTGCGTGAACCGCACCCTTGCGGCAGTGTTAAAGTGCAAGACTTCTACGGCAGGGTTCATGGACTCCTGTTCTGAGTCTGTAATAGTGCCCAGCTTATCTACACAAGGGTGTTAAGATCCAAAAAGTGGTTCCATACTCGGGGGACAGTAGGTCCTTAAAGGTTTGAAGAAAGGAGGTGGGTTTGGGCTCTAGGAAGCCCAAAGCACAATACCCAGAGCTTCGGGTGTCAGGGTTGCACATTGAGAACACGAGGGTTGAGGGTTGGGTTTAAGGGTTTAGAGCTTAGGGTTTAGGGGCTTGTAGGGTTTAGGGGACCCCACTCTTGCTGTCAGGCCGCAACTTTCAGTGAAGGCTTTCATCTTTCAATGCATGGCCAACCATACCAAAGCTCTTGTGGCTCCATACTCCCTGCTGTCTAGGCGTGCGTAGGCATGGCCCGATCCCCCGATCAATTCTCCACAAAGCTGATGCGCCGGAGCTCTATTGCTGTTTGAGAGTTTTTCGCTTCCCCGACACCCTAGCCTCAAAATCCAGATCCTGCTGAAGTTTCGAAGATTCAAGCTAATTAATCGCATTTCAACTACCCTCAAGCTGTAGTGACGAGACCTGGCCTTAACTCCGTCAAGGAAGCAGCGCAGCAACTAAATCCTGCCCGAAACCTGTTCTGCATAAGAACCCAACATTATACAAGAAACGCCGAAAACGCCTTTACTGTTTCAAAGCCGCCTTGGCTCGCTCTCGTGAGTTCTGCGCGGCCGAACAATCTCTTGCACTTCCTCCTCGTCTTCCTTACCGTTGGTTAGTAGGGAATGGAGGAATGGGGTACAATCATAACTTCTATTACTTCCATTCTTCCATTCCCTACTAACTGAAGGTAAGCTTCCTCTGCCTGGGTTCAGGTGGTGGGGTCTACAGGATCTCTGAAGCTGCTTTTTGTGTGGCATGAGGCTTCTGGGTTGGGCTTTGCTCTCTGAAAGTGTTTTGTTGCCTCTGCAACACCGTGAATCTCCTTCCACCCTGCGACAGTCCGTCTTGGCGCGGTTTGCCTAAACCCTAAACCCTTGGTTCCCTCATCCCTACATCTGCAACTGTCAGCCCTTAACCCCAAAAGCTCAGCACTCAAGGTTTGGGGTTTATAAAGTTTAGGGGTTTTTTTGGGAACCCTAAAC
Source organism: Symbiodinium sp. CCMP2592 (assembly GCA_905221615.1). NCBI lineage: Eukaryota > Dinophyceae > Suessiales > Symbiodiniaceae > Symbiodinium > Symbiodinium sp. CCMP2592. The sequence goes on along the minus strand of CAJNDT010000969.1, from coordinate 51,012 downwards.
GCTGAAATCTTGCAGCATGACATTGCAAACTCATTCCCCCAAGAAGCCTCCTCGTCGCCGTCGACCGGAGCGGTGCTGGAGGAGGAGTCCTGCCCACAAAGGTTTGTTTGGAGCTTCCGGTTAATGATATAAACCCTGCATAACCCATAAGAAGGAATGTACCATAATTCCCATAGTTTAGGGCCCTTAAAGTAATGCAGGATTTATATCATCAACCGTTCGAGCCTAGGGCTAAAGGCTTCGGGATTCGGACATTCCATTCAACGCTTCGTGAGGCCACTATATAATTACCGTAACGGATCTAGAAACAATCTACAAGAAAGACGGACCTACATAGCCGCTACATCGGCAAGATGAAAGAGTCGGACGAACCCAATCAAGATCGGCTCTCGAGAACAGCATAGGGCCCTTCACCTTTTCAATAGGGGTTGGCGGCATACTATAGTATTGCAAAATTACATACATAATAAATAGGCAGACACTATTCATGTGTACATGTGCAAGTATATATATACATGTATGTATGTATATATATATATATATATATATATATGTGTATACAGTTGCTGAGTGGGAGTTATACTCGGAACGGCCAAAACCAACATTCATGTGACGACCACAGCTTCATGGCAGCTGGCAAATGCATTTCCTCCTGTCCCTCCTGCTGCTGCTGCTGCTGCTGCTGCAACTACAACTGCAACAACAACAACAACAGCAACAACAACAACAACAACAACAACAACAAGGTACAAACAAAAACTGCAGCCCCGTCAACCCATACATCTGCTTTTTGTCTGTACATTAGGTAGAGACAAAAACAGGAGCCCAGTCGTGTTGTTTTACCCCCCCACCCCCAACAACAACAACAACAACAACAACAACAAACAACAAACAACAAACAACAAACAACAAACAACAAACAACAAACAACAACAACAACAACAACAACAACAACAACAACAACAACAACAACAACAACAACAACAACAACAACAACAACAACAACAACAACAACAACAACAACAACAACAACAACAACAACAACAACAACAACAACAACAACAACAACAACAACAACAACAACAACAACAACAACAACAACAACAACAACAACAACAACAACAACAACAACAACAACAACAACAACAACAACAACAACAACAACAACAACAACAACAACAACACAGTGCCTGTGGATGCCTGTGATGTATACTGTTTGGTGTGTAGTTTCAATGGATTTCGTCTGTATTTCAGTGGGCTTGGTGTGTATTTCAGTAGATTTCGTGTGTATTTCAGTGGATTTCGTGTGTATTTCAATGGATTTCGCGTGTATTTCTGTGAATTGCGTATGTATTTCAATGGATTTGGTGCGGAGTTCAGTGGATTTGGTGTGTTCTTCAATGGATTGCGTGTATTTCAATGGATTTCGTGTGTATTTCAGTGGATTTCGTGTGTATTTCAATGGATTTCGTGTGTATTTCAATGGATTTGGTGTGTATTTCAATGGATTTGGTGTGTATTTCAGTGGATTTAATGTATATTTCGGTGGATTTGGTGTGTATTTGGTGTGTATTTCAGTGGATTTGGTGTGTATTTCAGTGCATTTGGAGTGTATTTCAATGATTTTGGTGTGTATTTTCAATGGATTTGGTGTGTATTTCAGTTCCCCGCAGTGCAGAATATGCATTTGCGAGGCCAGAACAAACTATTGTATAGTAACTGGTAACTATAGTTTTGAGTGTACGGGTATCCAATGCAAACCCCTCAAAATTCCAGACAAGCCCCTCCAACACCCATCAGAACCCCTTCTGGATATCGCAGATTCCTATACCTGTGGTGGAAATGGGGTGTAATGTGGGCGGTTGTTGTAAAAGGGGGGGGTCAAAACAACAGACGGGGCTCCAGTTTTTGCCTCTACTACAGGGGGTAGAGACAAAGTCCTGATTTCGCTGGTGCCTTTGTCTCTACCCCTGTAGTAGAGGCAAAAACTGGAGCCCCGTCTGTTGTTTTGACCCCCCCCCTTTTACAACAACCACCCAGCCTACACCGCATTTCTATCATGGGGCAGGCATGGCTTGAACTTCCCAAAACTCTACAGGCACCCTATGCGGTCGCCGGAAGCATTCCCAATTGCTTCTAATTAACAACAAGTACGGGCTGCTGTTTTTGTCTGTACCAACAACAACAACTGCTACTGCTACTGCCACCCATAGGCTCACGAAGTGCAGCCTGGAAGCTGCGATCCAAGTCCTGAACCCCAAGAACCCTCAAGCCGAAACCCAAGGACCCCACACCCCTGAAAAAAGAGACCTCTGAGACCCGGATTTAGGGTTTAGGGGGTTGAGGGTTTAGGGACCTCTAAGACCTCTATGTCCGCAAACCCCAAGACCATAAGACTTAATTAACACCCCTTTTTGGACCCGAAGAGGGGAAGATCTGGCCTCGGAAGTGGCCTCTTGCTCCGCTGGCCAGGAGACGTCGGGCTCTCTGCTGCTTTGCGAGGGCCTGAAGGAATTCATCGATATTTCCCATTGCTTCGCTGTCGCTGACCCGTATGAAGTTAAGCAGTGGGGGGGGGGTGAATTGGGGGTTTGACAGCAGAGGGTTCGGGTTTTGGGTTTTAGGGTTTGGTGTGCTTTTAGGCACTGGTCGTCGCAGGGTTTAGGAGACTGGAAATGAACTCAGAAACACAGCCCAACCATTGGAGTCCGTCCCCAAAGTAAGCCCTAACAGCTCTCATCAAAGACACTTGACCTTTCAAAGTAGTGACATTGCCCAACGGGCTGTGGGAATGCAACTCAGGAATGGACGTCTCGCTGACATCCTCGTTGATGATGTCAATGCCTCCACCGTTTCGAAAGACTTGAAAATATTTGAAAGTTGATTGCGCTCAGCGGGCGTTGGGTTGTGGGCGAATGGGTCAAGTTTAGGCTGTTCTCCATGGGCTCACGAGTAGCTTTGGAAACACAGAGGGAAAGCTACCCATAAAGGAGTTTGCCTTGCCACCAATGGTTACTTGTCAGTAATCGCACGGTAGCTGTGACCCTGATAACAAAACTGTTGATGGCGGCAGTATCCAAAACTATCCACCAGCAAGACCGACGGCAGCAACCCTGCGAACTAGCAACGCCGTGGATCTGCTTAGTCTTCGTCATGTCCATCTTAGTGGCGGCAGTAGTAGTCGTCGTCCTCAGAGTCGTCATCGTCGTCGTATCAGTATCAGTAGCAGTATCAGTATCAGTAGCAGCAGTCTTAGTAGCAGGAGTAGTAGGCGTAGCAGTAGCGGCAGCAGTAGCAGTAGTACTCGAATAGTCGTGGTGGTGGTAGTAGTAATAAATGAAGCGGTAAACCTTAGAAGCTGCCCCCACCCTGTAACAGTGACTATAAGGATTATAGTAGGGCCCTATTATATTCCCATTATACCACTACTACAGGGTGGGGGCAGCTTCTAAGGTAAACTCATACGGTTGATGGACAAAACCCTGCATTACCCATGAGAAGGAATATACCATAATTCCCATAGTTTAGGGTCCTTAAGGTCATGCAGGATTTATATCATCAACCGTAGCAATAAAAGAAGCGGTAAACCCATAGTCTTACCTTTGGTTTGTAGGGAATGGAGGAATGGGGTACAATTCTAACTACTATTACTACCATTCTTCCATTCCCTACTAACCAAAGGTAAGTTATAGGATTCTTAAGGCCCCTATATTATAGTACCCTTATAAATCCCTTATAGTAACCCTTATAGACCCCTAGTGTTCGCCAGGCCTGGCTGGTCATCCTTCGCCGAGGTGCCGCTGAAGGCGCCCCGCGCCCGCCGCGCCAGTGCTGAGCGCCTCTGATGTAGGGGCCTTAATAATTGGAACAGGGTTCCCTTTTTTAAGGGATCTATAAAAGGGCTACTATGCAGGTATTGTAATATAGGGGCCTTAATAATAAGAATTACAATAGGGTTTTGTGGTATTTCATACTATAACTATAATAAGGAGCCCCCCAAAATAGTACAGGTAATTTTTAAGGCCCCTACAGTAACGGTCTCGTGATGACCTCTCAAAGTCGGGGCGTTCAGATAGAAGAGCGTTTTTGGGGTACAGTTTCGTTTTCTCAGTAATTCTGTTGATGATATAAATCCCGCATTACCCAAAATAAAGAATATACCATTATTCCCATAAGATAATGCAGGATTTATATCATCAACTGCTTTTCGGATTCCGGATTAGCTGCAAGGCTGTCTGAGCTTTAGAGACGGCGCCTCGAGCCTTCAAAGTGCTGGAGGTTTAGTTTTTTATGTTGAGCTCCTTTTTCTCAGAGGCGGCAAGTCGGGGTTTAGGGTTATAGCTGCCCAAACAGTTTTGACTAAAAGAACTCAGCACGAATCACATTCGACATTACAAAAGATCCTCCTGCATTTGTTGCGCGACGGTTCTTAAAAACTTGCACCCCGCATCCGAGACTCCTGGCATGCAACAGCATCCGCAAAACAAATGAGGACCTTATTAATTAGAACAGGGTTTTTGGGATGTATTTCACCATAGAATTATAACAATAGGAATGCATAGTGTTATTATTCAGGACCCCACGAACCAGTAGCGCGCAAGCTGCCTCTTCCCTGCAGCCAGCAGTGAAACAGTTGATGATGCTAGCGCCACCCGTACCTGGAGTGAGGAGCAATGGCATCACCATCAGCAGTCCTATCGTTGCCATCGCCGCTAATTACCACCATTGCTATCATGGTTGTCATGGTCATCATGTGGGTGATAATGAGGAAAGTCAATTATTATCTAATATTTGTGGACATAATCTTTGTTTAGATCGATTTGGATCATGTAAACCAACTGATCAATCACGACCTGTATTGATATTATTTTAATATATAAATATAGTTAGGATCAAAAAAATGGAACAAATATGATCAATTGATAGACATATACCGAACCGGTATATACGTTTTATTTTCAAATACTTTAATGCGATGCCATCGATTGTCAAAATTAGGGTCCCTTTTTGGGGCCCTATTATAATACGGCACCCATTATTTAGGGTACCCAAAAAGGGACCCTAATTTTGACAACCACCCATGTGGTGAATGTAGATACATTCCGCCCTAGATAAGATAGATCCTGCAACCGAGACCCTCACCTGGCTGCCAGCAAGACGTGCTTAGGACCACTATGGCCATGTGAGCGCATTGAAGCCAGGGAGCCGAGCATCTAAAGTTTGGCGAGTTTTGGGTTTGGGTGCATATGGGGGTTTCCAAAAACAGGGACCCTAACCAATAAGGTACCCCTAATTTTCGGAAACTCCAATATGGTTCAAGGTCTGAGGGGCCAAACTTTCAGGCGGAACCATGTCCTTTGCACGCTGCACTTCCTCAGGAGACAGGCCTTTGGCGACTCCAAAGAGTCGCTCTCCACTAGGATATACTTGTTTTCAGAAGAACCGATTCTTATTTCGGGTTCTATCTTATTGGGAGATGTCTCTCTCGAGAGATCAGACAAACGCTCGCAGATCACAGCACCTTTTTTTCACAGGGCCACTAGGGAGCAGCGAGAATGATCCATGCCTGGCATCTCCGTAAGTTGAAAGGTCTGAGTCAATCCCGTTGCGGTGAGATGCTACGAGTCATTGGTCAAACAGCAAGCGACCCTGTCATCCGGCGATGCCATGATTTTCAATCAGAAATGTCCTGGCTATCGCTGCTGTATCACTTCCAGGTCAGGAATAGCTTCTGGGAGCAAGTGGTCCTTTCCTCAGTTGTCAGAATCATCGGCAGCTGCCAAAGATCTGTAAAGCCAGAAGCTACCAAGCGGACCTATTCTCTTATCATGAAAGCACGTGATTAAGTTGACCCAGAGGAAAACGTTCAAAAGCCGGAATGTCTGAACGAAGTTTTAGGTCCAAATCCCAACATCGCAATCCTGACAGACAGGCTTGCGAACCACACACACAGCGGAGTTGCCATTTCCAGTTGGCTCCATCGCAAGATTCTCCTCGCTTGTGCTTTGCGATATCCGAACGGGCATGCTCGAATTGACACGCTTAACCTGCCAGCTAAATGAGCATGAATACATTGCCAACTTCTGGGACGTATGTCATGTCGGATCATGCCAGGACAAGCAAGCAGTGCTGCGAGTCGAAATGAGACATGCAGAGGCACTTGGCGGGGTAGGGCGTAAGCTGCCAAGTCTCCAAGCTGTGTGGCACTTTGATGCAAGCAGCGTCTACACTGAAGCCGCCGTGGTAAGAGTCGGAACCGCCAAACCTCACAAGCTCTTCTTTCTATTTCATCTGCCAATAGTCGCAACACGCCGCACCATTGGTTGCGGAAAGGAGTCAATGCTCATAGCAGTGAATCATTCAACGAACCACCAGCCAGCGAAACTGGATTAATTTATCGCCAGTCTCTTCGTCAGACAACCTGACCATTCTCAGAAACTAAGTGAACGATGCTGCAATTTTGTTCCATCATGAATCCTGAACCCGAAACCCCTTTCTAAACCATGAGCCCCTAAACCATAATACCCTAAACTCCTATAAACCCGAAAACTCTAGTCCTCCCGTTCCGAACCTTGGGATCCTAAGCCCGAAATCCCGCAGCGAAAAATCGGCCCAGGAGACTTCTCTGCCAAGGCCACCTTCTCCGATGGCTGCCTTGACTGTAGGGTTTAGGGTTTAGTGCTTAGGGTTCAGGGTTTTAGGGTCTTGGCTCTGTTTAAACGGTTTCGGGTTTTAGGGTGTAGGATTTACGGCTTGGGTTCGGGGTTTAGGGATTAAGGTTCAGATCTCAGGGTCTTGGGGATTGTCTAACGAACAAACTTCTGTCGAACAGTAACGTACAAACAACGAATCCGCATGCGAGTTCCATACTTGCATACCCGCGCATGTACGTAGGCATGTGCGCATATGTACATATGCACGTATGTATGCATGTATTGATGTGTGCATTATACATGATGGGGTGTACATGCATGCCGGTCTACACATATGAACAGACAAACAAATACACCAATACATGCATGCATCTACATATCTATATACATATATAGATGCACATGCACACACACACACACACACATATATATATATATATATATAGAGTCCGGGGGGCTGTGGGAGTGCACCTTTTTCCACAAAATCTAAGTATCGCATTGTCGAGCCATCTAATGAACCACCTGCGAGAATAGGATACAGGCAGACGCACACATACTTAAACGAGCATTCATTCAACTTTTTTTACACACATGTATACCAAGGTATGAGTACACAACTGACATTCTTTCTTTCTCGTTCGCAAGCTGTTATATCGTTGCCACGGAAGCTCAAACAGTCTTTCTTGGTTTTCTCGTTTCGTATCTCTGAAGCCATGTCGGAGTTTCGTGGTGATCATATACCAGGTTTGCTTCGTGAACTTGGAGGGCGGGATGGCGCACTTACATTCGATGAGGCTATCATGCGCATAGATATGTATGAAGAATAAAGATATACGGATAAATGTATATACATATGTCTATATATATATATAATAAATATCCATATACAAATACGGATATATATATATATATATGTGTATATACCCTCATATGTATGTGTGACATTGTGCATAATAGAGAGCTCGGCATATGTATAAGTATATATATATATGAATATATATATATATATATATATATATATATATAAATATATATAAATATACATATTATACTGTGCCTTACATGAATCGACAAATGTCGACTTTTCACTATTCATACATAGTTACATGCACATATCTGGGTGTGGAGCATGCTTCTAGATGTAGTACAAACTTCTGATCTATAAATGATATTTTATATGATTATATTCCTATTATTATCACCAACCATGCCTTTTGCATTAATACTCTTATCAATACATTTTAAGATAATAACCGAATATTCAATCCAAATATAGACAACAATAGCACTAGATATACGAAACTTTTCAATACACACCAAACCGAAATTCTATAGATTACCAGCAACAATTGCGTTGTAAAGTGGCACATGCATGTATTTATCATATTTTAATTATAGTCATATTCAGAAGAATAATCGGAATATTAAAAGCATATTGGGTTACCAGCAACAAATGCGTTGTAAAGTGGCACATACATGTATTTAGCATATTCCATTTATAGTCATATTCAGAAGAATAATCGAAATATAGTCATTTATAGTCATATTCAGAAGAATAATCGAAATATAGAAAGCATATTGATATGTGGACAAGCTAAACATATAAATCAATGAACAAATCCTCTAACACGAACGAAATATAATTTAACATACAAGCATAATATGTTCTTTAAGCTTATAAAGTTGTTGGCCAATACAATATTTAGATATGCACCCATTTAGGAAAGCCTACGTCTTCCAAATAATTGACGTCATATAGAGATTTGCATACAATAAGATAACATATAATCAAGATTATGAAAATCGACAATAACGAACCAGTATCGTAATAACGAACATGAGATTAAAGGTAAAACTTTTATTAGTATCCTATTACGATATTTAAAATTAGCAAATATTTTTCTTATACAATAACGTTATGACAAACAAATATATAATTATACAAACAAATGAAATAAGCTAGATTCACTAATTATGCCTTCAGTTTTTACTTGCGAAAGAAAACAAGGTTTCACATAGAACAATACTAGTACTTTATTTTTTGTATCAACACAGTTGACACATGCATTTCAAAAATAGGTACTCATACATATTCACGTATATATACATATACATATATATATATATAGCACACATGCATACTTACATATTTCCCACGCACAGGTATCTATACACATCCAAGTTTTCTAGTATACTAAGAAGAGCCTATGTGAGATTATAATAAGATTGAATAACTATACCAATTTACAACAATATAACCACCAGTACTATACACTTTGTTTTGTTTGAAAAATATTCACAAAAAGTATCGACGAAGCGGTATCTACCTATATATTTCAGAGACCCATTTAATAGTCCTCGTATTAACACTAAAAATGGTAGTTACTGTAAAACAAGCGGAGTTCGACAGATAATTGATCGCTATATCACGCAAACCCGAGTAGCCTACAAGAATGACGAAGGCATAATTAATGAATCTAGCTTATTTCATTTGTTTGTATAATTGTTTATTTGCTTATCATAATGTTATTGTATAAGAAAAATATTTGCTAAATTTGAATATTGTCATTGGATACTAATAGAAGTTTAATCTTTAATCTCATGTTCGTTATTACGATACTGGTTCGTTATTGTCGATGTTCATAATCTTGATTATATGTTATCTTATTGTATATAAGTCTCTATATGAAGTCAAGCAGGGATACCCAAATAGCAATCCATATAGAACTATGTAGTGTTTGCTTGTGTGTGTACGATATGAAGTCTGCACTCAAGGTGACGTCGCTGTAGTTCTGATGCGCCTCGCATACCCACAAAGCTTCTCATCATCATGAGAACAAAAAGTGCTGATGTGCAAGTGTGGTTTTTCGCACTGCTATCTAGTCGTATACGTTGGCCATGCTACGTTATGTCCCTGGGAGTGCGCATCTGCCGTGATTTACGCGCGAGTCTTTCGAAAAAACCAAAAAAACCAAAAAAAACAAAAAAAACAATTATCAGAGACTCCTGGACTGAGGTGTCCATGGCCGGAGAGTGTCAGATCTTTGGTTTCTTTGGTTTTTTTGGTTTTTATGGTTTTTTTGGTTTTTATGGTTTTTTGGTTTTTATGGTTTTTTGGTGTTTATGGTTTTTTTGGTTTTTATTGTTTTTTTGGTTTTTATGGTTTTTTTGGTTTGTCTGTTTTTTTGGTTTTATGGTTTGTTGGTTTTTTTTGAAAGACGCGCGCGTAAATCACGGCAGAGGCGCACTCCCAGGGTCCCCCGTTCTGGAGTCATATACCTTTATACAATCAGTATCTTAATGTTAATCTACACAAACAGGTTTACCCAGTCATTATGCAAGTATGTAGTATGTAGGTAAGCTGGTGAGTAGGTAATATAGGGGCCTTAATAATGAGAACAGGTCTTGGGGGGCCCAGTCTACTATAATTCTATCAACGAGCCCTAAAAAAATATTGGTAAGTATTGAGGCCCCTATAGTATTCACACGTGCATACATTTCCAAGCTCTCGCGATATGTGGGCCAGGTTGCAGGGTGCCCTCGGGCTGACAGCGGTGGAAGCAATACCTGAGCACAGAATATGTTTAGGGTTTACAGTAGGGTTTGCTTTGTTTTTAGGGGCCTCTTTTCCATCCGCCACATGGAAATCCAACGGATTTTTTGTTTTAAATGCCTCTTTTCACATCCCTTTGCGTGGGATTAGGGTTTAGGGTTAGGGTTTAGGGCAAAATGTTGCCCTCGATTTAGGGCTTCATTGAGGTGAAGACTTTAGGGGTTCAGGGTTTGCCAAGTCTGGCCTGGAGGGGGGCGGCCCACCGGAGACTCGCAAGCTCTGTGCGAGCGATGAGACAGTCTTCGGAAGCTCACTACACCGACGAGCCTAGCAGAAGAATCTCAACACGGGAGTGTCCGAAAAACAAGGGACCCTAATATAGTACCCTAAATAGTAGGATCATCATTATAAGGACCCCAAAATACGGTACCCCTATTTTCGGAAACCCCCAGATCTCTATCCCAAGACTCAAGTCTGAACTCTACGTCGTGCACCTCCCCGAAGGATCTCGAAACATTCACAAACACTTCAAGGTGCGATGACGGGTTATTGCAAATGCTATGAAGGCTATTCAAGGTTATAAGATCAGCAACATCTATGCTGTCCTTAGCTGTGCGAAGGCACCTGTCCATATCCACGATGGTCACGTGCGTGAAGACCTGGCGCTGTTGTATCAAGTGGCGCTTCTCTCAGATCCCCGAAAACCCGAACAGCTATGGGAGTGAATCCAGAAGAGGATCGCTGCTGGACTCAGACATTTGCGCCATAAAGGGGTGCTTGATCCTATCCTGAGAGCATGTGAACAAATCTGCAGCAACTGGAGAGCTCATCCGAAACTTTTCCATATCCAGGACAGAGCATCTAGCAAGTGACCTGCCAGAGAGCCTAAAAGCATGCTCTGATTAGGTTGCAAACAAAATAAGGATTTGGGGCATCTTGCGCGATAACCATATTGAGATACCCTATTACTAGAGTGCTCAGGCCCCCAAATTATGTACTCCAACTTACCTCTGACCCCAAAACCCCACATTTCACCCCGTTTTAGACCCCTTAAACCAACCCAACCCTAAACCCTAAACCCCTAAGCCCTCAACCCCTAAACCCGAAACAGCGCATGGGCCTCGTCATCCACGGCCGTGCACTCCGAGGAGCAGGTGCCTCCGAGGTTCGCCGGCGCAGCGCACTTCGAGAGGTGCTGTCCTGTTCTAGCTCCCAAAGGGTCCAAAGTAGGTTACCTTATAGGATTCTATATATGAACCCCAAAAAGGAACTACTTTGGGGCCTTTGGGTAGCTCTTAAAGGGTCCTAGGTTCTGTTCTTGGGGGATACTTCCCCAAATCTTAATAGTAATTCCTAATATAGAAACCTAGGTTACATCCTGCTTAGGACCCTTCAAGGGTCCAAAGGACCCAAGAATGTGCTCCATACGAGATCTGTAGGGCTTTTTGTGGGGTTCTGAAAGGGGTTTTAGGGATCCAACGCACCCAACAAACAGGTACTTTGGCTTAGGATATAGTAAACCACAAGAAGTTGGAAACCTGACTAAGGACAACTAGTGCTGGGATTCCCTACACATTCCTCGGAAGGATCTTTAGTACTTGGGGACCCCTGGGCTGCGACGAGGGAGGGGTCCTCCAGCTTCGTCGGGCCGACGACGTTCCACCACGCAGCAATGGCAGCTGCACCTGCGACAGGTGGTCAAAGGACGGCAGCTGCGAGGGAAGCGGTTAAGTGTAAGCCAAAGCCCCAGGACCCTAGGATTTATACCATTTTAGGGTTCAGGCTTAGGGTTTAATTTTAGGGTTCAGTCTTAGGGCCTTAGGGTTTAGAGTTATAGGGATTTTCTTTTAGGGGCTCCTTAGACTTATAGGGTTTAGGAATTAAAGGGTTGAGGGTTTAGGGTCACAGCTTTGAAGCCTTTTCGCCTGTCGGCTTGGGGATACTAGAACTAAACCCTCCTTGGAACCATAGTAAACATAACATGTTTAAAATTCTCCTGGGAATTCAGAAAGACTATAGGGAAGGCTACCGTAAGGTTACGAGAAGGTTCCTGTTAAGTTCATTAGACCCAAAACATCCCCCAAACTCCGAAACCCACAGGAAGGCCTGGGTGAGGTGATGGTGCCATCGTAGACCTCATTCCAAGCAGTCTCTTGCATTGTGTGTGTGTGTGTGTGTGTGTGTGTTTAGGGTCCGGTCGAGGGTTTGGTTCCAGGTTTTCGAGTTCAGAAGATGGCCGGTGCTTCTTGCAGAAAGGGCCCACTAAGCCCATGAGAACAGCAAGACTCAAGGACCTAAAACTCCCTTCATGAAGGAGGTCTGGTCCAGAAGCCCTAAACCCTAAACCCTGCACTACATGTTAAGGTACATCCTCTGAGTGAGGGAGCCTCATGCTCAGCCGGGGCTTCTGCTTTCCAAGCGAATCCCCAAAGCGCCCCCAAAAACCGAGAGCCACGGCTTAGGGCTTGAAAAGCCAAACTGTGCTAAACGACCTCTGAAGATCCCTCGTGCCTCATAAAGTCCCAGCAAGCCCATTAAGACTCGAAACTAAACCCAACGCCGGACAAGAAAAATTATTAGACTTGTTAAACAAGCTCCTAAAACAAAATTTTAAACCCAACCGTGGAAGAACCCAAACTCCCCACCACAGCAACCCTAAACCTCCAAACACAGCACACACACCCCCCCCACCAAACCGTAGCAACCCGGAACCTCAAGGAGGTATAAGAGGATAGCATAGGGGCGCATATTCTACTATCATCATAGGGACTTTCTGGGTATGATCATCATTGGTGTTTGTTAGTAGTTGTTGCATGTCGTAGCCTAGTTCTTCGACCTCTGTATTGTCCCAAAGGCTGGGAAAATCCCTCGCGCACGGGCAGCACGGAGGCCACTGCCGGCGGCCAAGAGCACGAGGCCTGGAGTCTTCAGGTGTTGTCAGGTTTTTGTGAAGGGTTTCGGGTTAGTAGATTGAAAGAGTTGTGAGGGTTCCGAATTCAAGAAGGCTCTTGTAGAGTTTGCCTGGTGTATGAGAATCAAAGGGGTAATGTGCTGTAAGGGCTTCAATAACGGCGGACATCCGGGCATCAGCAATCCTTCACAGTGACGAAAAGTTCTTTTGTTGTCATAGCAGTATCGAATGCACTATGTCATGTCTATACCTATGTCTCGGCTCAGTTGATGGTGGGTTAAAGATGTGTAGGAGCTGAGATTGCGTGTGTACTCAGGAATTTGGGTCTGCCGCGTTTAATATCCAGGCTTGAGGATGCTTTGAGGTTGCGGCTTTCGTGGAGCATTTGGGGTTTAGGGTTTAGGGTTTAGGGGTTTAGGATTTAGGGTTTAGGGGTTGCTGAGTCAGTGATCGTCCATTCAGCGAAGATGCCGGAGGTTTCGATCTTGCCAGCTGCGAACCCAATTCGTCGCCAGGGCCAACAAAAACACTACCGCTGCACTTCCTCGAGGCCGTAGCCCCAAATGTCTCTGCTGACATCCCTATCAAGCTTTGACTCCAACTCCATGTCCATGTACCTCATACACCTTCAGCTCGAAAGACCTCATACATCCTCATATACCCTGCGCTCAGAAGGAGCTCTAGCCAGTGCAACCCAGCGGCTGGGGATAAGCACAGAGAGCAGCGTGCGGCCCGTCATGTCGGACAACTCTAGGATCCACTGAAACCCCAATACCCCTCAATCAACCACGGGCGATTAAGATTTTGAAAACAGCAGTTCCTGACCCATGTGATTTTGATACGTCATGGGAGTCTAAACCCCAAAACCTATAAACACGTTTTAAACCCTAAGCCCGTTTCGCCCAGTCAAGGCCGCTTTCAGCGCGTTGGGCGGCCTCTCGCTGTGTCAAGGTCCGCCGCTTCGTTGGTGCTCAGACTTGAGCCAGAGGCTGCAGTGTTTAGGCCTTTGTGGCTCTAGGGTGGCATGGGGCTTGAGGCCTTTAAGTTTGGTTTCAGGGTGGGGCTTCGGAACTTTAGCCTTGGGTGAGGATTTATTTTAGGATTGTGTTTATCGGTCCAGGGATTCAGGACTTGAGGCTATAGGGTTTCACACTTTATGCGTCGCAAGCTTTGCCGTCCAACGATGTGAGGGCTATGCCATGCCAAACGAGGGCTCCCTTGAAGCATCTACTTCTGTGGTCGTTTGCTACACACATTGGGGAATTTCCAGACAATTCGGGATACATGGCAGCTTTCGGACGGGCATATGTTTGTGGGTGTATGTTCTACATGCATTACATATTTTATCATATGTATCATGATTTACTTGCTTGCTCTCTATATGTGCTTATTCAGACATAAAAACGCATATTTATTCATGCATTCTTATTGGTTCATGTTTGCGGCTAGGTATTCCTATGCAGCGTTTTGCTGTTATATCTTTGTATATACTTATTTACATATCTGTTCTCTCATCTACCTATCGTTTTTATATTATGTTTATGTCTCTTGTGTTTAATATTTAATTGTTGGTGTGTGTGTGTGTGTGTGCGCTTCGGTACATGTATGTGAATGTTCTATGTCGGTACATATGTAAATATAAATATATATATATACACACATAAGATATGTGTGTCTGTGTGTGTAAATCTTGTACCTTTTGCGTAGCTGCATCGGCAAGCGGTTCATTTCAGGCGAGCCGGAGATCGATCTCGCCGGAGAGGGCGCGCGCCCAGCAGGCAGAAAAAGCTCGCTTAGAGGCCCAGGAAACTTAGGAAGTGCCATGAGGCTAGCATAATACCGTGTAGTAGTAATAGTCTCTTATAGTATCTTGTAGTATACTTGGAGGGGCAGGGGACTTAGTAAGTAGGTTATAAGTAGAGTTTATAAGCACCCTAAATGGAGTTACCCCAAGTATAACTCTGCTTGTAACCGACTTACAAAGTCCCCGGGGCCTCTAAGCGTGGGTGAGCTTTGTGCGTGAGTATGCGAGACTGAGCTCCTTCTGGGTTTAGGGTTTCGGGCTCGGGGTCAAGATTGAATTCCTTTTGAGGGGAAAGGTTTCGGCTGTTGGATTTGAGCTTGAAATAGTTACAGGGGCTACGATCGAACGAGCATAGTGAGCTCTAGAGGCTTCGGCTCGAGGTGTTGTTTGCTCATAAGAGTGGTTGAGGGGTAAAAGAGGTGTAGTGCTGGGCAAGACAAAGCTTCCAGCAGGAATCTTCGAAAAGGTGTGTCGCGTCGCAACAATGTCTTTGACAGTTGTGATGTCGCTTATGCAAAAGCATTGAACGTCCCAGCGGCTGTGGGGCTCGCTCTCATTTACGGCTTTTGATGTCGCCTGAAGTGGAACTCGGACGAATATTCACAGCAACCCCCACATGTCTCTCGCCTGCCGAGCATAATGCTCAGCCGAGCGATGTGAACGCGTCTCCAAGAAGGGATTTTTGCACCCGTCTCAGGGCCTAACTTGGCTCCTTTAATTCAGACACGGGCCGCAATACACAATATGTTATGGTTGTATACTATATTGATATGCAGGAATCCTATGGACAAGTCTTCATAGTTCTCTCCTCGCTCAGTTGACACCCAAGGTGCGCGAGTTCGTGCTGAAGGTTATGTTTTTCAGCTGGAGCTTGTCGAAAACGTCCCGGACGTCAGAGTGTCCTCGCAAGAGGAAGGGCAGCAGTCTAGCAATGGGGTTTAGAGCTTAGGTTTGAGGGTTTAGGGTTTAGGTTTGGAGGTTTAGGGTTTAGGTTTGAGGGTTTTAGGGTTTGGGGTTTAGGTCTTAGGATTTGTAGGGTTTGGGGCTCAGGGCTCAGAGTGGAGGGTCCACGGCTTACATGGGGTCTAAAGAACCTGAGCTGACCTGTAGCTCAGGAGAAGTCAGCCTTCCCGCCTTCCCCGAAAACGAATTCCTCGAAATCCTCACTTTAGTTTTAAGAGACATTTCTCCAAGGTTGCCCAAAAGCAGCATCCCCATGCTTCTACCAAATAGGGTTGAAGGCTTGCGATTTAGGTCTTCAGGGCTTAGGGGTGTCGGGTGTAGAGCTGAGGGGCTCTAGGGGTTCAGGGTGTAGCTCGGGTTGGAAACCCTAAAATAGGGTTTAGGGTTTAGGGGTTTAGGGTTTAGGGTTATAGGGTTGAAGGTTTCATGGGAAACCCTAAAACCCTGCAAACCCTAAACCCTTTAGCTTCGAGTATATAGGGTTTAGGGAGAAGTTGGAGGGAATCCGCTGGCCTCGGATGGCAGCCAGCACTTCGCCAAACAACACCTGCGAACTCATCACGCCCTCTGCTTCTTCACATACTAGAAGGGTGCTACTGATCCGAATGGGGTTTTGGGGTATGTATAAATCACTATGCGGCATTCTATGGAATCCCGAGGACTACTATTTTATTGGCAAAGCTTCAATGCTTCTTCATATAGCGCTTGCTCCACATATGTTCTCACGAGGTGTGTCAGCACAGGATCAATGCAGCGCGATGTTGGAAGAAGTTTCGCTGCATAGAGCCGAATGCTGCTGATTTGCTAGAGCAGCGGCTAAACCATACAGATGAGAAATTTAACAATATACAATAACTGCAGTATGTGCATCAGCACTGCTATACTGGCCATTCTACTAAATCAACATCGAGAGCATCGCTGTATCAATATTCTATCGATACTGCAATGCTGTATCACTACTATATCACTATCGAAAGACAACCTTTACTATACCACTACTATATCAACATGGAAAGCGGTACTACATCAGGACCAACACCAGATCGTAATTATTTGTATAAACACCTTATCAATGCCATGTTAACGCTACATGGGAATTCCCGAAAAATTAGGGGTACCTTATTCCGGGCTTCTGGAGGTCTTGTAATAAGGATCCTACTATTTAGGGCAACTCTCTTAGGGTCCCCTATTTTCGGAAGCTCTCACATCAAGATCCACAGCCCTAAACCCTAAACCCCGAAACCCTAAACCAGCATCGAAAACACGAGGGCCTCGAGCTTCGTCTCCATTCGCCATATGTCCAATGCCTTCGCCGTCCTCAGCCGGCATGTGGGAGCTTCCGAAAATCTGGGGATACCTTAGGGTTCCCTTAAAGGGTTACTATAAGATAAGGGTTCTATAAAGGGTTTAGGGTTTAGAGTTAGAGTTTCCGAAACTTAGGGGGTTACCCTTCTTTGGGTGGTCCTTAGAAGTAGGATCCTACTATTTAGGGTACTGTATTAGGGTCGCCTATTATCGGCTCCTTGGCATTTAGAGATGTACTTTGGCCATCGGCATCGTCATGCAGGGATTACAAAGGAATAGCATTACAAACTTGTCCGACCCCTTAAACGACTCTCACAACACAAGTCGAAGTAATCCCTGCACGCTGCTGCTTTGATTACGGCTCGCCATCACACAAGCTTCTATGTCTGAGGTGGCTCGTAGTGCATGAGTTTCAACCGTAACTCCGTAAAGCCTACACCCCAAGCCCTGAGCCACGAACCCCAAACTCTAAACCCTCATATGTAGTACCTGCGCGTACAGAACCCTTAAAGGAACCCTGCACCACGAACCCTGGACTCTAAACCGCTCAAACCCCCATACTGCATGTATAGAACCTTTTCATGGAGGCCTGAACCATGAACCCCAAATCCTAAATCGCTATAGCACAATGTATAGAACCCTGAAAGCAGCTCTGAACCCCAAAACCCCAAATCCCCATCGTGCATGCATAGAACCCGTAAAGTTTACTTACGCCGTGAAGGAGTCCAAACCCTCAGAGGACCCCTTAAACGATCCCTTAAAGGAACCTTTAAAGGGAACCCTTAGAGGAAGCTTTAAGGGATCCCCTAAAGGATCCCTTAAACGATCCCTTAAAGGAACCTTTAAAGGGAACCCTTAAAGGAACCTTTAAAGGGAACCCTTAAAGGAGCCGAACCCTTGAAGGAGCCCCGAAGTCTTCAGGCAAAAAGCCCACGGAGCTTTGCAGCGCCATCGATGAACTCGGTAAGCCTGATCTATAGGGCTCCTTGAAGGGATCCTTTAGGGGATCCCTTAAAGGTTCCTTTAAGGGTTCCCTTTAAAGGTTCCTTTAAGGGATCGCTTAAGGGATCCTTCAAGGGATCCTCTAAGAGTTCCTGTAAGGGATCCATTAAAGGTTCCTTTAAGGGATCCTCTAAGGGTCCCTTTGCGGGATCCGTTGGGATCCTTGTTTAGGGTTCCTCATGCTTGGCACAGAGATGCCAAGATTCCTTTAACTAAGGAATACATCCCCGGGCCGAAAGTTTCGAGCTACACGTGTATCATTATTTCAGAGTGCCCGAGTACTTCTAGGTGTCGTTTACCCTACGCAGGGTAGCGGAGTGATTTCTACCCCGTCTTGGAAATAAAATACTCTTTAGTTCCGGAGTACACCCCAGGGGGTCACATGTGTTAGGCGTATATGGGGAAGAGGGTGGGGGTCTGCTATCGGCCCGGCGCAGTACTTGGCTGATATATGCCAAAATTACAGGATTAAGAAACGTGACTAAACTATGCTTAAATCACACGATATAATGGCCGGGTATGGTGTAAGGCACCTAAACCACAGGGGGGCAGCCCTGAAAAAGAGTCAAGGTGTACATCTATTCCGTATGAAACGGTTTTGTTTAACGCCTGCAGGCTTGGAGGCCCGGTACCATAACGCATGCAGGGCTGAAGAAAGCACGTGCGTGCCTACTTCCCTTTTGTTCAGAACTCGTGCTGCCTGCTTGATCCTACTGCTTCCGTACTTTTGGAAGCTCTATGAGAACATTGGTTTGATGCCAGCACCACAGGAAAGGTTGTCGTACACACTTACTGCATGTAGCTGCTTAGAACAGATCAATCAAGGGGTTGACTATTATGTGAGGTCCAAGAGAAATATCTATATAACTACAAAACGTTTCTCATATTCTCCACCTCCATGAGCTTGTTCCAGCTGAGCCACGTGATTTGTCCGTCCCCGTTGTCCAGGAATTCGAACAAGCTCAACAAGTCATGGTACTCCAAATCCAGCTGGCTCAGCAAAAACCTCGGCTAATCAGAAAGCTCTATAAGTCGACGAAAGAGGGCAACATCGTACCCCGGCTATTCAATGGTCAACCGGCAACGAAGATTCACAATGGACATGAGCATGTACCAACACCAAGCTATTCGCAACAGGCTCTGATCGAAGATCGCATATCCAGCAGCCGAAGCTTATCCAAGCAGCTGCAGCATCGGCGACTTCACCAGCTTCGAGAATTCCTTGCTGTACAAGGTGCTCCCCAACTCCCGACACTAATTGGCCTAATGTTTCCAGCCCTTCCTGGCCACACGTCGTCTCATGACGTTGTACTCTAGTCGGACGTGTCTGTCTTGCTGCCGACTGTGCACACTTGAACGGAGCAGCAAGAGCAACAGCTGAAGCGAGCTGGATTGGCTGTTCTATCTTGCATGAGGTGTAGTATAGGAGCCTTTATAATTAGAATGGGGTTTAGGGCTCCTTTATGGTATAACTACTATAAGGAACCCTAGGAAAACTGTTGATAATTATATCTAAGCTTATATATTCTTCGGGAGTGTCGTGTCGCTAGTCGAATGCAGTTGGCCCTCCGCTGGATGTTCCAGGGCAACTGGCTGGCAGGGCTTCGGGTTTAGGGTTTAAGGGTTTGAGGTTAGCGGCTAGGGGTGCTTCTTGCAGAACTGTCGGTAGGATGTGGGGGTTTCCGAAAATTAGGGGTGTCCTTGTAAAAAGGATCCTACATACTGTTTGGGGTACCGTATCAGGGTCCCGTATTTTCGGAAACTCCCATGTAGGGTTGAGGGTTTAAGGATACATGGGGTTGGTTGGTCAGGAAGGCCACAACATCATAAGGCATCAGCCGGTTTGTGGTCATTACAACCGCGCCATCAAAAAATCACACGCCTTACATCCACTAGCCTTCTCGTGAGCACATTCTTTACAAAAAGGTGGATCCTTCCTCATGCACCAGCTCTCGTCGCAAATGGACCTAAACCCTACAAGGGAGTTTCCGAAAATAGGGGACCCTAACATAGTACCCCAAATAGTAGGATCCTTTTAACCCTACATGGAGTTTCCGGGGACCCTAACATAGTACCCCAAATAGTACTTGGAGGATCATGGGACTTAGTAAATAAGGTTATAAGTACCTTAATTGGGGTTATAAGTATAGTTACCCTAATTATAACCCTAGTTACTAAGTCCCATGATCCTTTAAGTAGGATCCTTTTCTAAGACTTCGCAGGCCCTAGGGCGAATGTGTTGCATCGCGATGCCGGCTCTGCAACCGTGTGACCCCACTGCTATGCCAAAGCCAAGAATACAAAACGAAGAAAACTCAACCGGAAGCGAACCTGCCTTCAGTGCCAGAAGTATCCCATGACAGGATCAACACAGCGCGAGATTTGGGAAAAGAAGCCAATCACAGCCTGGCAGCATCGAAATTAATCGCTCCGTCACCACTTTGGTCCATGGTCTGAAAGAGCTTTTTGACCTGCAAGCTCACAGATGCATGCATGTACTTGCAGTCCGCTATGGTGTCTGTTTTCAGGCTTCGGGTGTCACGGAGCGATTACGTTGCAGGGCACATGACTATGAATATGATGAAATAGCTGAAGCCTCCCAGCAAGATTGTATGTGTCTTGGGATGAGCGGATAAATCCAGGCGATCACTGGCAAGCAAAAGCTTGGTGAGCTGTAGCGACGCTGCTTGCAAGCAGTAGTCATGGTCATGCGTCACATCGGCATTCTTCAAGGCCTCCAGCCCTATACCCCTATACCCCTATACCCCTACCCCTCTCCAGCCCCGAGCCCTGGAACCCACAGCTCGGAGGCGACCTTGCGAGTATAGGAGGCGAGCTCTCGCTCCTTCTGCTTGAAAGCCAGCTCCTCATCCGAACTTGCGATCTTCATCGTCCTCGGCCGGCTGATGGTTTTCGGGATGGGTTTCGGTTTCAAGATAATTTAGAGTGAGGGTGGGCTGTCTGAGACCTAGTAACCAAGGCCTTTGCGGATTCTCGAGCTTTTGCGAGACAGGCCAACTGCTGATGGGCGGTTTGAAGCAGACCTCACCACACCTCAAGGTGATCCGAATCCTAATCCTGAACCCCAACCCGACTCTTAATCCTAAACCCTAACCCGAACCTTAATCCTAAGCCCTAACCCGAATCTTAACCCTAAACCCTCAAATCTTCAGCACCGCTGTCGATCCGGCTCCCAAATCACAGTATGCCACTTTTGCCCAAAAGGCTGCTGCACGAAGACCGCATTGACCTTAGCCACAGGGTGGTGCGCAGGATTTAAGGTGAATTGTTGGAAACTCCCACAACCCTGATATAGTACCCTAAATACTGGTGTCCTTATTATAAGGACCCCAAAATCAGGTACCCCTAATTTTCGGAACCTCCCATCTTCATGTCACTCGGCTCGTTTGAGCTGTCTCCTTTGCCGTATCAGCAAGCGAGCATCGGACATGCCTTTTTCTCTGGCGCTCCTATCTTTTGTATCGCGTCTCTGCTTTGCAGAAACAAAAGCTGCTACTCTTGCGACTTGACCATGCGAAATGGGGAGCTGGACGTCCCAGGCGGGCTAGGAATAGTTGCTATGAAGTCAGCTGCTTTCAGCTGTCCAATCTTCTCGGAAACCGCATCGCGTAGCTTGATGAGGCTACCATGGAAGGTCAAGTTGAAGTCTTCACACAACATATCCTCCACGAACAACAAGGTTGCTTCGACCTTGGCGTGGAGCGCCCTTAGCCGCCGCAGAGCAGGCAGGCAGCTACCCACCC
Organism: Symbiodinium sp. CCMP2592; assembly: GCA_905221615.1. NCBI lineage: Eukaryota > Dinophyceae > Suessiales > Symbiodiniaceae > Symbiodinium > Symbiodinium sp. CCMP2592. The sequence continues at coordinate 29,057 of CAJNDT010000969.1, read as the reverse complement.
TCGAAACGGGCTTCTGTGCTGCTTCCTTTGTCATGCTGCTGCGGAGCATCTCCAGTTCCTCCAGTGTCATATTCTGTAAAGATTCCATCCAAGAGCCCGCGCTGACCTTTTTCCCTTTGAAAACACAATCGCACACGGCATCGGAGGGGGACTTTTGAAGCTTGGCCGTCATGGTCTCCAGCTCTCCCTTCCGCATCGTGAGCATGGCATTGATATCGTACTGTCGACCATCGTCAAAGAAGCGAAGCTCGATGTCAAGATCATCGCGAGAGTCCTCCAGAAAGTCTTCAGGTGATAGAGGCACCACAGGCACCGTCATTCTCGCTGGAGATGGGCTCTGACCAGCTCTTGCACTCCTTCCGTGTCGTGCTCGTTCAAAGAAGCTCATGAAGTGTGTGACAAGTGTACTTTTGTCCATCTCGACGGAAGGTGGCGGGGCACTTTTCACTCCTGGGCAACTCGAAGCAATCTGCTTCCATGCGCTCATGATCTTCTCTCTCGTAAGTGTACCAAGCAGTTCGCGCAGCCGGGCAGCGTCTGCTGAGACATCAAGGCTGTCAGTCAGGCCCTCGCTCAAGACGCTCCCACTCTCGATTGCCAACGCACGGAGGATGCCATCCGAGTTCTTCACGAAAACGAGCATCTTCTCGCAGTGCGGCGTCAGGCTACTCAAATGCCAGTACTTTGTTGACAGGTACCAACATTCAACGTCGAGTCGCAGCTGAAAGTGAAGTAGATTCGATATGAGGAACCTTCTAGGCGGAGATACACTTAAAGACCTAGCTTCCAAGTCACGAAGATTCGGGAAGGATGGGCATGGAAGTCGCAAGTCGCACTGCGAGCCAAGAGCGAGCAAACAGAGCTTCCGATTTTGGCGAGGGCTTTGGGCCTAAGGTACATGCCTCAGGCAAACAGGCTTCACCTGCCCGTGATTCGGTTTCCATCATGTTGGCTCGAGTCTGTCTCAGCTACTACCTCAAAAAATGAATCTACGTGCCCACTTGTCGACCGATCTGTCTACATTCCCGTCTACATGGAATCAAGCTGAAGTTTAAGTCGGACCACCTTCCATGCAGCAGTCTCGTTAAACGGTTAAACCCTAAACCGGACTACTCTGGTTCACGCCCTCTGCTGTCCAAAGCCTCCTGGCTGAGTTGCCGACGACATTGAGGACTGCGAAGCCCAAGAGGCACCTCGCCGCAACATCCGGAGAAACCAAGTAATTTCTAGACCCAAGAGTAACCAAGGAATAGAAAGGGTGCCCTTTTTGGTTTAAAGGGGTTATGAGGGAACCTGAACCCTGAAAAAAGGGAATAAGGGCCTACCCTGCATCCTAGATTAACAATGTGTACGATAAGATGCTGTAACATACTGTAGTATGCTATATTAATGGACTGTCACGTAATTACTGTAATGTACTCAAGCCATTGAGCTGCAGATGTCTGGTTCAAGCTTTAGAGTTTGGGGGCTGAGTGTTTTCGCCTTGTTTTTGAAGAGCATCTAGACTAAGTTCTTACCTACAAGGAACGGAAAAGGTAGCCTTTTTCTATGATCTTTCTTATGAGGGTTGGACTTCCGGGTCTAGCAATCCTTGGCATTTCCGTCAAGGCCTGCTGGCAAGTATTGCATCCGTAACAAGAGCAAGAAGACTGTGGAGGAGGAGGGTTACCTCTCTTCTTCAATAACCCGGCCCAAGAAGTACAAAGTTTCGATCATAGACTAAATATATAAAGCCAAAAAGTAAAGTAAAGCCGTTACCTATGCAGTCTATGCATGTATCGAAGGAGTAACCGGAGGGACAGGGCAGCACACTTCCCAGCATTTCCGTCCAGCGTCTTCGCATCAAGTCGCGCAGAACCACTACTTAGTAGACTTATAGCATCAGCTCGCACATGCAACGGGAAGTAATTCTCGTGGGCCAAGCAACGTTTCAAACCTGCAACCAAAACAGCTGGATCATCGTATGCGTGAGTCAGTCTAGTTCCCGGTCTTGCCTGTAGACCAGGAAGAAAGTCCTCAGTATTCTGGTGCTGGAATGAAGACTTAGTCACTAGTCAGGGCACCACTCCGAAAGACAGCATTTACATCACGCTCACTTCATGGGGATCCTTCGGAGGGTAGGGGAGAGGGGGGTAGGGGGCCTGAATACCTACAATAAGGACTTAGTAAGGCCTATTTAAGGAAGTATAGGTCCTCTACCCCCCTCCCCCCGTAAGGGTCCCTAGGATCACTGGTGCGAAAGCTCCTTCATTACAACAATCTCGAAGCCCGAGCCTGCTCAAACGCAAAGTCTTATCCGGGCGTCGAGAACCACTCACTGATGTTCTCCATCAGAAGGCGGCAGGGCACTGCCCAATTTGCGAAGAGGATTTCGAACCTCGTTTTTTGATGAAACTTGCAGCGACAATTGCCCCGAAAGAGAGGGACAAAGCCATGTGCCTCGCACGAAAGCTGCTCGGATACCCTTCCAGAAAGACAAAGTCAGTCCTATACCATGCTGATGATGATGATGGTGATGACGATGATGCACGGTGTTGGCTAACGAGGATGGTGACGATGGTGGTGATGACTATGACTATGAGGTTGATGAAGGCGGTGATGAGGACGATGGTGAGAATAACAACAATACATACCCGAATCATGCCCAAACAACACCATATATGATGCAGGGATTGGCCCCAAACCCCTCCTCCCCTCCTCACCCCATGGTATCCCCTCCCACACCCCTTTGTGGCACCGTAATTGTGAGGAGTGTAGGGTTTGGGGTTTGGGCTAAGGCTAGGATTTGTGGGCCTTAGTAACAAGAATAACTAGAATTGCTTGTGGTTTGGGGGTATGACATAGTAGAACTAGAGATAATACAGGGGCCGCACTAGATCGAATCGCGTGTGGGGTTTTGAGGCTTGACACGGTAGCACTAGGCTGAGTACGGAATCCCCCACCGACTTAACGGATGTGCGGACTGAGTAACGTAAAGGACTGTTTGACTATTTAAACAGGTTCCTTACAGAGAACTTTAAGGGCTTAGGGCTTTGGGAAGGTAAAGTCGCTATACGTATAGAATACCGAGATTATATGGTGCTTATGACCTTATTTGTTGGATCACCTGATCCTCCTCCCCGTAGACGTTAAGCCCTAAGCATGGAAGACACTGAGAGCCCGAATTACCCTCGAACTGTACCCAAACGCTCTGACATGAGGTCAGTTTTAGAAGTCATGGGGCATTGTGAGAAAGGTCCGTGTGAAGGTCCCGAAGTAGAGGAAGACCTCTTCTCCTGGTTTTTCGGGGTTCCCCTCCTTGTGCTATCTCATGAACACGCAAACTTCGAAGAGTGCAATCGGCAGGCTCCTTTGTAAGGCTCACTTGGATGATCATGGGACTTAGTAGGTAAGGTTATAAGTACCTGAACTGGGGTTATAAGTAGTTATAAGTATAGTTACCCTACTTATAACCCTAGTTACTAAGTCCCATGATCCTTTATGCAGGGTTTGGGGCCACTCCTGTACGGCATTGCTCATGAGCAATGGCTGATGGTCAAGGGCAAGACTTTCGGCTTCCGGACATTGCCCCAAACCCGGGTTTAGGGTTTAGGGCCCCTAAACAGGGTTTGGGGTTTAGGGTTGGTGCCTTGACCACCTTTGAAGGCAATAGCCTGGAACTCCCGAAGCCAGCCTTGCAAAACACTATGAAACTAACCAAAAGCCCTGACCCCCCCCCCCCCCCCCCCCCCCCCCCCCCAAGGATGAGGATGACAAACCCTAAAGCCGTACATGCACCAGAAACCTAAACCTGTTGAGCATCGATAGTGGAGATTCTGCGTCTCATCGGTGATGAAATCTCGGCAGAGTGTGCTGGCCACCATGCCAAAAACACACCTTAGCCAGCCCCAGCAACCGGGGAAACTGTGGGACACTGCCGATGTACAACATGTCCGCCGAAGGGGGTTCTGTACACGTTGCTGCACTACAAGGACTACCATAGGCGTTACTAGAAAGGGGAACTACATGAGGGCTGCTTCTTGAAGGGAAGGGGTACAATACGGGGTACCATAAAGGTTACCACAAGGGGTCCTATAAAGGGGCGCTGTAAGGATCACTGTAGGGGGTATTATCAAGGGAACCCTATCACAAAACCAAAACAACCCTTAAAGGGGCCCTACTATTTTCGATCCCTGCAGTACCCGTAAAGGGGGCCTGCTATTGTAGAACGCTCTAGTACCCTAAAAGGGCCCTACTGTTTTAGAACCCTAAAGTAACCTGAAAGAGACCCTACTATTATAGAACCCCATAGTACGCTTAAGAGGGTACGAGAAGGTGAGTTGCTGGAAGAAAGTCAGCAGGCAAAAGCTCCAAAAGAGCATTGTGGCACTTGAGGCCAAGCACCTGCAGCCAAAGCTTTGGCTTAAATGTGGTGTGCGGCAGGAGTAGGATTTTGTGAGTAGGGTTTAAGGCATAGTTATTGGCATGGTTTAGGATTTGGGAGTAGGGTTTAAAGTCTAGGGATTATGGGGATTCTATGCTGCAAGCAGCGTAGTTCTGAGCACAAATCTTTCGAGTGCAGGAGCTGTCAAGAATGGGCACCTGGGAGCCTTTTACAACGACCAAGGGCTGGTCTAGGGTTTAGGATGGTTTAGGGGTGAAGGGTTTAGGTCTTTAGGGTTTAGGGTATCGCATCTGCCCTGCATCGATTCGGCACAAGTTGCGTTACAGGCGGCAGCCTTGACAATCGCACAACAAGCTACAGTCGATGAACTCACTCATACCTGGCGGCCTGGTCAAGATCTGCAAGGAATTGAGCACCTTGGCTTTGTGATAGCCCGCTGGCTTTCTTGATCCGAATAGAGATTTTGGAAGATGAGGGACCCCCCCTCCTCAAGAAACCAATAAGGGACCTGAAGGGAAAGAAAGCTCCTGCCCACTGAGCTCAGCATGTGAGACAGGGAAATAGAACATGGCATATTGAAGTACCGGGCAAGCACTGCAGGGTCACACACATTATCATCCAAGCGACGCTGTTCATCGTCACCATCCGCACCGCCCTCGCGAGCTTGCCGAGGCGAAGGAGCCGAAAGAGAACTGGGTTGACATTCACATCCTCCTCGGATGCAGTGTTAGGGACCCAAAAAAGGGACCTAAACAAAATCTTTGGGTGCTTCTTCGGCTCCTAAAGTGTTTCTTCCGGGGTGTTTAGGGAGTGTGGCTTCCGAGGTGCTTAGGGCTTTAGCGGGACACAGCGGAGACCGTTGGGAATTCACTTGAACGTTCTCTGCGGCGAGGAGAGTAAAGGCTTGGTGGCTTCAGCATTGGAAAAGCGCTGCCCATGGTGTAATTTCTCCTGAGGGCACACTTACTGCATCCCAAAACCAGGAATCTGACTGCTTTGCAGACAGACGAAAACAGCTCAGCAGCTGCATGTCGAATTTTCAGTGTCTTCTGCACGGCACCTTGTAGGCGCCAAGCGGCAAGCAGTGTTGGGGACGAGTATACAACGACCACTTCGACGACAGAGATGACGGTCACCACCACGTCGAGATAGTTCATTTTGACCTTTCCATGTGGCATGGTACAGCAACTGCCTCCCATGACTCATGCCAAAAAGCTACCTTTGGTTAGTAGGGAATGGAAGAATGGTAGTAACAGAGTTATATTTATGCCCCATGCCTCCATTCCGTAGTTAGAAGGTCCTCCATTCCCTACTAACCAAAGGTAAGAAAAGGAGCTAAGAGCTGGCCGAGGCGCCGTCCAGAAAGCACAGCGAAGAACAATAATTCGAACAATAACATCCAGGGCAAAGATCACAGTGAAGAGCCTCGGCTCCGAGGGGGGGGCGGGCGGTCCCTCAAGAAATGCACAATGCAGGGGCCTTAATAACTAGAACATATGTATATGTACAGATATATATATATATATATATAGATAGATATAGATAGATATCATTTGTCTGGGGGGCGGGTATGTTGTAGGATAATTATAAGAAGGAGCCCCCTCAGATAGTCTTGATGATTTTTTAGCCCCCCAAAGAACTCGGGAACTGAGGTGGCACTGAACCGGATCTTGTGATGCCAGTCTCGAGGCTATTGAGATGTGAGATCGATTAGAGGGGCCGGTTTAGGGTTTAGGTGAGTTGATGTGTTGGTCCTGACAGGCAACATTGAAACAACTTGCACCAGCACTCTCGCAACTAAACCCAAAACCTAAACCGCAGCATTCGCCTCCTTTGCCGGATGCAGCCAAGAAGCAGATCTCCGACCGGGAAAAGATCCTCGAGCAGGTGGTGGTCACTCTAGAAGGGCAATTTCTATAAGTCACTACTTGTGGAAGGTCTACTATAAAAGCCACTACAAGGGGAACGATTACGTTCCTCAAGCATTCCCCAGGATATGGGACTTGCAAACATACGAACAACTTCGTTGATGACTTGGGGTCTATTTTTAAAGGTATCGGAAAAAGTTTTGAGCCTCATGCCAGCGACTTTAACGGGGAGAGCCCGAAAGTTCAGCATCCCATTCGGAAAACCAAGGGTCCGCGATATCTCGTTGAGGTGTGGGGGAGGTTGAAGGTGTGTTCAGGTGTCCTGGACCTTCATCAAAACACCGAGATCGGAGATCCAGGCGTGTCTAGTGTGGGACCTCCATTCGGCCATGTCAAAATCACAGTATTTCTATGTCTGGGAAGCACTCAGCAACATGCAGCAACGCAGAAACAGATCGCAGAACATTTAGCACACTCCGAAAAGAAACTCCGGCAAGGTCAAAACAACAGTCAAACATGACAACAACGCACACAACTAAGAATAACAATAAATACAACAAAATCTAAAGTACGCTCCCGCAGCATCCTAAAAACTTCCAAGAGCCTACACAACTTGACCAGGCTTTTGGCCAGAAGGACAGAACATGGAGAGAACTCAAAAGTAATTCCAACACATTGGAAACCATAAAGACGCCAACAACTCCAAAACATGCCAAAAGATCAAACGCATCCACACAATGGACTAATTCAACACATACCACACATCAGAACATACCAAAACATTAAACAACCAAACAACCCGCACGCAGCGTCTAAAACACGCACATACTGCCTTCAACAAGACACCATATCAACAACGTCAACAAATCCCAAACGCCAAACTAGTACAAACAAAACAGCAATCTGCCAGAATCCACCACCAAATCAACCAATACCGACGAAGGTGGGAAGGCAGAAATTCCAACACCTGATCGAAAACACATCTATTCCACCACATCCTTCAACCGTTCCCTGTGGGTACTGAAAATTCTTCCCAGAGCAGGAGTTTCAAGCAGTTGATGTAAATCCCGTTGTCATGCGCATCTCGAGTTGATTGCTTGTCAGAAGTTCATATAGGGGAAACATGTCATGCTTGTCATGTGGAAGTCAGTCCGACGGTGTCTGCTGGAAGGCTCAGGCCTTTGGGAAGGCCTGTGTCGCATCAACCAACAGCATCAGGCAGCGGCATTTGAGGGAATTGAAACGATTGAAACGGAATGGTTTCAAATGATTTCGCATGGTGTCATCTGACCGTCTAGCAGCCATCCCTCCATGATAGATACGATTGGGACGTTCCTCACAACATCGTTTGGGTACTTGATGCGATACACGCGCGTGCCGGAATCCGATGCACACAGGCTTGCTTTGGTCGCCGAGCAAATCTTCTCCTGCACTTGCTTTGAGGGGTGCTACGATACTATACGGTACATGTGGGATCCTATCAGGGTTACCAAAAGGGGAATCATTACGCCTTGTAGTCGGGTGTCTGGCCGTTGAAAGTTCTGCTTCCACGCAAAACCCTTCAGCCGGAAGTCGTGGCCCCCAAAACTGTGAACGCCTCCTAAACCCCAAATCCAAATTTCCTAGACCTAAACCCTAAACCCTAAAACCCTAAACCGTTCCCTGATTGAAAGGAAGGCATCTTCCAGACACCCAGTCCTGTCGACTGCGCCAGTCATTGGTATTCATGAAAGTCTCTGTGTAAAATCCCAAGTCCTCAGACACGGGCTTTGGGAGCAAAGTTTAGGGTTTAGGGTTTAGGGTTTAGATTTAGGGTTTAGGGTTTAGTTGTAAAGTTTGGGAGAGGCATGATGGGCTTTTGGAGTACTATAGGGGCCGTAATTATTGGAATAGGGTTTGGGGCTCCTTTGTGGTATAATTACAATAAGGAACCACCAAAATAGTATTGGTAATTATTTAGGCCTCTGTAGCAGGTTGGTGTGTGAGTTTCAGAACCAGCTGGAGAACTGGGATTAGGCCACAGCGCTGCTTCCGACGTTGTCTGCTCGCGCGGCCTGCAACCGTTGTCTACGAATCTTTGCCTGAGAATAACAAACGTTCCTGCGGAACAATTTCTTCTCGTGTCCATCCTCCGTCTAGCAGCACTACCGGCATCCCGGCTTCACTCGCTGTGTAAGCCTGCTACAGGAACTATGTCAGACACATGGAGCAGCCGCTCATCTTGACCTTTCTGGTAGCCTGGCGCCTCAAATCCACAGCCAGCGTGAAGTTCAAATTCCAAGGGTAGCAATGCCGAAGGCCTTATCTGCGCCCAAACCTAAGTACAAGCCCTGGACCCTAGGCGTCTGAAACCTACATGCCACACAGCCTGAACAAGTGACGAGTGGCGTATCCCACAAGAGTGCCCGAGAGCTGCGCCTCCACAGCCATCCATAAAACCTTGGGTGCGCTGATCGAGGGTTCAGGGGCGTTGGGCTTTGGCTTCAGGGCTCAGGGTGGGTCTAGGAAAGTTTTGTTTCAGAGCTTGGGGCTTAAGGATTTGGTTTTCGTGTCAATCAAAACAAAAACCCTGAGCCCTGATCTCTAAACCCGCTAAAAACAAAAGCCCTGAACACTGAGCTTTAGCCCCCCCAAAAAAAACCCAAACCCCTTGCAGCCCCGGGCAACTCATGCCTTGACGAGTTGACTGAAAGTCCAAGACAACCCGGAACCCTAAACTGCGACAACCTGCGGGCTACACCCCAAAGCTAAAGATCAAAATCTACCTTGACCTTCCTAAACATCTAAACCCCCAACCAGAAAAACCAACGCAGGCTCCAAACCGCCGGAACCCTAAACGCGTTGCAGGAGCCCCAGCGCCAGTAATGATACTCAGCCATGCAAGAGTGTACACACATCTCAGAAGACTATGGTTTGTTGGGTGTAGCGCACTTGGAGAAGATACCAGAATATGGATCTTGATGGCTTTACAGTACAGCGCGCTTCGAGAGCAGTACTACTCAATGGCCTAAACTGCTGTTATTATCATCGTATACAGCAAGTAAATATCACGTAGTGACATCATACTGTCGTAACTACCAATGCGCTGAGTCTTTCAAAAGCAACTCATAAGATTTGGGTTTAAAACCCTTAACCCTAAAACCTAAACCCCAAACCCTAAACTCTACATCCTGCTGTGGGACTCCAAGATCTTGGGGTTTTGTCTTTCGTGCATCTCCCGCTGCCGCGACACATTGATGGACAGCAGGAGGGCGATCACCAGCTCCTTAGCTGGGATGTTCAAGAAAAAGGGGCCTTAATAACTCGAATAGGGTTCCCTTATATCCTGAAAGGGACCCTTAAGGGGTTACTATAAGGGTACTATAATATAGGGGCCTTAATAATCAGAATAGGGTTCCTTTAAAGGGGTCTATAAGGGTTACTATATCTAAGGGATCTATAAGGGTACTATAATAATATAGGGGCCTTAATAATTAGAACAGGGTTTTGGGGGTGTATTTTGCTTTAACTATAGTAAGGAACCCGTGAAACACTGTAGGTATTTATTCGGGCCCCTATCGTAAGAAAGTTTAAGGTTCAGGGTATAGCGCGAAGAAGGCAGCTGGACTAGTTTTTCAGGGCTTCTAGGGCGTGTACCACAGGCTCTCTCAGAAAAAAGACACCAGCCAGCAAGATGCAACACGTGAAAACAAATACTGTACACAAGCTGAGGCGAAATGCGAAGCATCGACACGAACAACCTGTGACATCTCATATAGTATTGTTACATCTGTTACCTTAGAATACTGCATTTGTGTACTGTTGTATTACATATAAGAGAATATACCCTTGCCTCCCCCGACCACTACAGTCTACAGCAGGCGCAACCATCGAAGCCACAGAACGTTTGCTGCTGCTGCTACTGCAGCTGATGCTCCTCCTTCTACGACGACGACGGGTAACACCCCTGCTGCTGCAACACTACTCCTACGAGTGTGAGTAATAGTGCGAGTGCTGGCACTAGGACCACTAGGAACCACTACCACTACCACTACCACTACCAACACCACTACGACTACCACCACCACCACTACTACTACTACTACTACTACACTACTACTACTACTACTACTACTACTACTACTACTACTACTACTACTACTACTACTACTACCACTACCACTACCACTACCACTACCAAAACTACCACTACCACTACTACTACTACTACTACTACTACTACTACTACTACTACTGCTACTGCTACTGCTACTGCTACTGCTACTGCTACTGCTACTGCTACTGTACTGCTACTGCTACTGCTACTGCTACTGCTACTGCTACTGCTACTGCTACTGCTACTGCTACTGCTACTGCTACTGCTACTGCTACTGCTACTGCTACTACTACTACTACTACTACTACTACTACTACTACTACTACTGCTACTGCTACTGCTACTGCTACTGCTACTGCAACTGCTACTGCTACTGCTACTGCTACTGCTACTGCTACTACTTCTACTACTACTACTTCTACTACTACTACTACTACTACTACAACTACTACTGCTACTACTGCCCCCACTGCAAGTACGACTCGTATCGTTAGTGGCGACGACGACAAGCGCAAGTCAGACTACGACGAAGTGTCTCGAGCACTGGAAGCCAAGTGGCATAGCGGTTCGATTGGAGGAAGTCTTGGATTCGCAGGAAGAGGCTGCGCCGGGGCCGGGGTACGTCCTCCACAAACTCTCAACTCTCAGCCATAACCGTTCTTAACCTCCAAAAAGTCCAATCGAGATAGCACGCGCCGAAAGAGCGGACACCCCTGAAGTAAGCTTAAGCCGTTAGCGATGTAGATCTTAGGGTCTCAGGGCTTGTAGGGCTTCACGTTCTGGAGGTACAGCTTCTGAGGATTCGGGTTGAAGGTTGTACCAGGTTTCCATCGATCGAAAACGGCTTCCCAGCGAACTCCACACTCAGACGCCCCGGACCATAGTGCCGAGGACTTTCGCGAAACCCCTAGCCAGTCTCAGGTGTTACACGGATGCAGGGTTTAGGGGTTTAGGGCTTGTGGTTCATATTGGATCATGGCTATACTGGTATACTAGTTATACTTAATGTGCCGGTCGGTTTAGGAATATGGGCTCCTTTAATGCGTCGGCTCGGGGGCTAATTCCGACCGGTCCCACAAATTTGGGCTTGGTCTAATTAATGCGTTTTTTTTTGGCTGGGGGTATTTTATGGGGGCGAAACTGTGCTGTTTGCTGATGGTCAATCTTAAGGCAGCCACGACCTAAACCCCCACCCAAACCCCCACCCAACCCTAAAACCCTGGCCCTGAAGACCTAAAATCTCTTGCAGAATTGTTTCGCTTATTGGGGCGTCAGGAATGGGACTCTGTACTACTACTGTACTACTATTGTACTATTGTACTGCTACTGTATGCCTTGCTTATTGGGGGGGGGCTGCTAGGGTGAACCGCCGAATCGGGGATTGGACCCTAGCTCAAAAGAGGCCTCTCCAGTACTAAAGTTTGTATAAAAAATTCAATTTTGGGTCCAATCTGGACCGACCGACCCCCCTTTGGGAAGGGTTTAAGGCTTAGGGTTTAGGGTTTGTTAAGGTTTAGGAGTTTAGGGTTCGTTAGGGTTTAGGGGTTAGGGTTTAGGGTTTAGGGTTCAGGGTTCAGGGTTTAGGGTTTCAGGCGCTGGCTTTATGCTTTGCTTATTGGGGGAATGTGCTCACTGGCTTTATGCTTTGCTTATTGGTATTATTTCTGTACTATTACTGTATTACTACTGTACTCCTTTACTACTGTTGTACTACCACTGTACTACTAGTGTACTACTGTACTACTATTGTACTACCACTGTACTGTTACTGTACTACTATTGTACTACTGTACTACTATCGTATTACTACTGTACTACTATTGTACTACCACTGTACTATTGTTGTATTACTGTTGTACTACTGCACTACTAGTGTACTACTACTGTACTACTATTGTACTACGGTACTATAATCGTACTACTACTGTACTACTACTGTACTACTATTGTGCTTCTATTGTACTACTGTACTATTATTGTACTACTACTGTACTACTATTGTACTACCACTCTACTACTGTTGTGTTACTATTGTATTACTGCACTATTATTGTATTACTACTGTACTACTACTGTGCTACTATTGTATTACTGTACTATTATCGTACTACTACTGTACTACTATTGTGCTACTATTGTATTACTCTACTATTATTGTACAACTACTGTACTACTATTGTACTACTGCACTATTATTGTACTACTATTGTACTACCACTCTTTTATTTCTACTGCACTACTATTGTGCTACTGTACTATTATTGTACCGCACAAAGCTTCAGACGTGGTCGATTGTGGGTGGGAGTGTGTGAGTGTAGGTTACGGAGGCAAAAGTGTTCAAAATGAAGGGTTTTTAGTCTTCATAGTAGTCTTGGAGTGATCGGGGCTTGGTTTCCAGCATTTCGTGATCCCCAGACCCCCCCGACCCCCGACCGCGCAGAACCGCAGACCCTGCACCCAAGCCAACCCCCCAAACCCCGGCACCTCCCAATTCCCTGCCACTCAGTGTCCGGGGTTACCGGTTCCAAATTAAAGAGACCAAAACTTTTTGGTCGGGGGGGGGGAGGGGGGGGGGGGGTACCCCACTATTAATCCGACCGCCACATTACCCAGAACCTGGAATGCCACCGTGCAATAGCAGGCAAAGCAGACTTGAAAGTTGCTGCACTTCGAACACTGTCCCCTGCTCCGGCAACCGCCCGACACCTGCTCGACAAACACACACCGTAAACTCAACACCCCAAAATCCTCAAGGCCCCAAATTCCCGCAAGTTTTGATCCCGAAACTCCAAAACTAAACCCCTCAACCCTCAGAGCCCCGAACCCCCCCCCCCCCCCCCACTTCCTGCACCCTTCGCTCTCTTGGGACTCCATTCCTTCCCTGAGGCTCATCATCCGAAACTTGAGCCCCAAGTTAAGCTGTACGAATTTTAGGGTTTAGGGCTTTTTTAGGGTTTTAGGGTTTATGGGGCTTAGGGTTAATTTAGGAAAGAACGTCGGGAGCTCCTCATCTACATATACCCCGAAGCCTAGGAAGTAGGGGCCTGACCAGTTGGAGCAGGCTTTATTCTGGGGTGTTGCACTGGAACTATCTAGGAATCTAGGGGTCTATAAGAGAATCTTATAATTGATAATTCCGAACAATATATAGTCCCCCAAACCATACATGTAGAAAGCGATAAACCCCAAACTATCAGATACACCCTAAACCCCAAACCCCTGAACCCTACAACCCTACAACCCTTCAACCCCAAACCCTTAAACCCTAAGATCTCTTTAAATTGTAAAACCCTCAGATCTCTTTAAACCCTAAGACCCTAAAACCCTTAAACCCTAAAACCCTTAAACCCTAAAACCCTAAGATCTCTAAGCCCCAAGAGCTAAGGCGGAAGCTCCTCATCGACGTCGATAGAAGACCCCGAGTTCACGTCTTGCACGTTCTCAGAGCTTCGGGGATGCAGGGGTTCAGCAGGTTATTGGTTTAGAGTTTTGGAGTTTATGGGGTTTCTAAGGTTCTTTTGAAGGCCTTTTTGGAGTTTATAAGGTTTAGGGTTTAGGGTTGCTGAGGGTAGAAACCCTGTCCCTCCAGTTGCTGTGCAGGGAAGGTTTTGGCCTGAAACCTCTCAACCAAGGTCTTTGTGTCAGATAAGGCATTTGGGGTGAAAGTCCTTATCTGAAGAAAATAAGCTGGTCTGCTGTTAGAAGTGGCATGCTGGAAATCATCGTTTTCTCAGTCCATGCTCGCAGGTTGACATGTGATGTGTGACATTAAACAGTAATCCTTGAATCAGTGTATGGCATTCTCCATAGCACACATGATTGAGGGACAGTTTGGGGTCATAGGATGTGCAATATACTGCTGATAAAGATTTCACTTGGTGCTCATCTCGGTATATATCTTATTGTCCCAGCGACAGGGCGCTTTTGTTTGTGCCGGCCATGGTGCTGGGCCGTGCTTTGCGCCTGCATAAACTCTATGCAGAGCGGACCGATGGTGTGCCCCCTCCATTTGCTTGCATATGCAGATGCACCAAATCATGTGTTTGCTGTTTGATTTGAGAATGAGCGACTTGCAGAAAGCTGAGTGCATTCAGCAGGGTGGCCCAAGCTGTAGCGATCTTCAAACAAAGGGGGAGCAATCATGGAGTTCTACCCCATCGAGGGTGGAGGGCTCAGGGTGATCAAGCCGATTCGCTACATCCTCTCGGCCCCTTGCTTGTATATATATATATATGTATATGTATGCTGCACACATTGGTGAGTGGTCATGTGTCCCATGGTATATGTACATATTGTGTCGCATAGGTTCGGAGCCAGAATATTTTCGATTCCCTCAAGCCCTTCGTCGAGCAGCGTCTGGGCCAGTTCCGTGACCAGAAGGACACACACATGTGTAGGATATTATGTTGAAAGTTGCTTTTCCTGCAGGATGCTGGTGACTTGGTGTTGGTGGAGGGATCGAAGGCTGCTTGGGTGAAATAGTGCTGATCAGACAGTGTGCATTGTGCTCTAGTCCGCTCTTTATATATGGAATCTGCATGGGCAAGGTCGCGGAGACCGATCTTGTTCGGAACTTTGACCTGCTGAAACCATATGTGGTTGGTCATCTTGGTGATGATCCCGCCGCGGTGGTGGAACACAGGGTCAACAAGCTTGCATAAGGTCGATTTAGGTCATGGTGCGGGTACATGCATATCTATCAAGTCGTGACTATGCCTATTATCTGAGGCAGCCATAATGCACCTTGCGATTATCTACGGTTTCTGGTCTTCCCGGGACCTCAACAAGCGTGGAGCCAAGGGTCAGTGCCGGGCCACCAGGCGGAAATAAGTGAAGCTTGTATGTATTCTATCTTATCATGATCATGCATTGCATGGTCACTCAGGACTGGTGTGACTTGCA
The DNA here is from genome assembly GCA_905221615.1 of Symbiodinium sp. CCMP2592. Lineage (NCBI taxonomy): Eukaryota > Dinophyceae > Suessiales > Symbiodiniaceae > Symbiodinium > Symbiodinium sp. CCMP2592. The sequence goes on along the minus strand of CAJNDT010000969.1, from coordinate 13,807 downwards.
GGGCTCTCGCCTTCGCCTTCTCGGCGGCTACATAATTCGGTTGGCCCAGCGCACTGCCAATGCCAAGTTGCTCATATGTTTACTAATAAGTGTTTCTAGCTCTCTGGTCTTGATGATGCTGAGTCATGATCTAAGGCTGCCGGAAGTGAAGGTGTTGAAATGCCTTTTCTATGCTGCTCGTGGATTTCACAACACAGTGGACATGCAGATCCTGGCAAATGGCGGTGTTGATCCAGGGCTGGATGACGATGATGATGATCGCGAGGCTATGGAAGCTGCAGCCCTCGAGGTTGCCGAAGAGCACAAGGCAATGCAGGCAGCAGGGTTTGATTGAAGTCCAGAGGTGTAGCATGTTGTATAGTGTGCCCTTGTACTAGATTTTTGTAATACAGCAGGCGCTGGAGATCCTGGATAGCTCAGATGAAGAGGGTGGACCCGTTGAATCCACTTCGGACCCAGAGCCGGAGCCCACTCCGGAGAAAGATGCCTTTTGTCACCAATCAGTTTCCAGCTACATGATCATAGCAATGCCATAGACAACACAAATGCTGGGTTTGTGATGTGCTGCACAGCAATAATAGCTCTGCTGCTTGTGAGGAAATGACACGTAAAAAGCTCGAGCTGGATGATGCGAGCCGTGCAAGTTCGAGCAGTGTTGGGACTGGCACAGTGGGTGTGGTGAAGGATCGGATATTTTTCAGACTGAACAATTCAAGCAATGTAGATATAGTGTACTGTTGCATGATCAGGACCGCCAGCCACTGCTGCCTCCCGGGTCCTACTTGAAGATGGATGCCTCTGAGGATTTCGACGAGCTTTTGGGGCAAGAGGCACTTGTCCTTGGAGATGATATGCGAGCTGCACAGTGGCAGCTTCGTGCCAGTTCCCGCCAGGAAGAGCATGTGTTTTGTGCAACTATGAAAACCGGTAGTGTGTGAGTCAGCTGCTTTACATGTGTGCAGGAGAAAGCCGTGGCTGTTCTGAAGCGTGCTGCGAAGAAGACACATGATGCTGATATCATTGCAGTGCCTCGTATGTGTTTGGTAGTCACGAGTTAACTGTACATGTTATGTATGTCATGTGCACATTGCACATCGTGAATGAATGTGTGTGTGTGTATCCATGTGTGATGTGTGTGTGTATCCATGTGTGTATGTGTCTGTACATGTGTAAAGTAAATAAGGCAGTGGCAGCGCACGAGTCCAAGAAGGCCCTGAAGGCGGTGGTCGATCATCCAGATGAGGCGCAAGGCGCCACCGAACACCAGTGTGATGAGGATGTGGCTATGCAGGACTCTGAAGTGGCTCAGGGGGATGAGTGTGAAAAGGCTGAAGGGGATGTTGCGATGGAGTCTGAAAAGGCTCCGGGGGATGTGGCACTGGAGTGTGAAAAGGCTCAGGGGGATGTGGCACTGGAGTGTGAAAAGGCTCAGGGGGATGTGGCGCTGGAGTGTGAAAAGGCTCAGAGCGATGTGGCGCTGGAGTTTGAAAAGGCTCAGGGGGATGTGGCGCTGGAGTGTGAAAAGGCTCAGGGGGATGTGGCGCTGGAGTGTGAAAAGGCTCAGGGGGATGTGGCGCTGGAGTGTGAAAAGGCTCAGGGGGATGTGGCGCTGGAGTGTGCAAAGCCATTGCCGCAAGGTGTCCTGTCCAGGCTTGTTCAACACTACACGGTTCGCAGGCCAGCAAATCCCGATGAGATTCATAGCCAAGTCCTGCTACGAAGTGTTTCTGAGTTGGAAGAAGCGGATCTGCAGGAGAGACCGGCTCACATGGATGTGCCTGTGCCTGACACTCCCCTGAAAAGTCCTGTGGGCTCGTTGGCAGATGATGCAAGCACCCCCGGCACAGTCAAGAACTACCGGAACACATCGTCCTACAAGCTTGCTAAGTCCCCGATACCATTCCCACTCGAAGGTCCAGGGGATGTGCACATGGATGAGGGTGATGAGGCTACAGCTTCAGGATCCAATGAGCTGGTTCTTCGCAAGGAGCTGTTCCCTGACATGCCTTCTGGTTCAGATGAGCCTATGATGGCGCCTCTGGTGATGCCTTTGCCTGAGGATCTTCATGACAACCCGTATAGCCGAGAGGCTGGTTTGATTCCGAAGCGTGAGAAGGAGAGCAGTGTTAGCATCCCGACCCCGCAGAAGCCCGACACCAAAAAGGCCAGGTTGCAGGAGCAGGCGAAGATCCGATTCGAGATGGCCGAAGATATTTGGTCTACGGTTGTGTACCCATTGCGAGATTCTGTTCCCGATGCCATGCCCCGGAACCTCATTTTCAATGGCAAGTTGCGCCTCAGCTAGAAAACTTTCGAAATCTCTGTATCATGATACTGTGTACATGTGGGAGCCTATGTTATTATAAATTAATTAGATGCCATGTACATGTGTACACCCGTGATTTCAAACAGCTTAGACCTCCACTTGACCCGACAAACACCAATCACCCAGGAGCTACTCAGTTGCTGTGCCGGATGATTTGCCGAGTCTTGCGGAGTTGTGGACTCCCGACGAGCTGACCGAGTTCGAGGAACCCCCGGTTCGCAAGTCGATCATGGTAATCTTAAATGCTCGGACGTTCTATGTCAACAAGAGCTACTTCCATGAAGAGTTTGGGATCAAGGCTTCTTTGACAGCAAGCAGTGAGCAATAATCCATCCGTCTTTGTGAAACAGTGAGACAAGGGCTTGGCATCGAAGTGCAGTCTAGTAGTGTGTTTAGTGTTAGTAAGAAACTATTACTTCCTGCTCATAATATAGTCTAGAGCAAACACGAGACCTCGAAGCAACGCCAAGTGCACAGCTTCTATGCTTATATAGTAAGCACCTCTGCCAGGCCTGCAAAACTGCATGATCTAGCTAGCTTAACCAAATGTTAGAGAGATAACCCCAACTGCTAGGGATATAGGATGTACCTTCGGTGCATGTAGCCCGATACAGAATCTGGGTACGATTAATTAACCCCAGATGGAAAGAACCACTAGGCACACCAATATACCCAGCTGCTGGGATAGGATTCGTACCTGAGGCTAGGCTTGGCAAACCTTTGGGAATCTCGGAAATGGGTTGCTGGTTCTTCTCAAATCCTAGAATCCCAGGCCAGATTATTTCGTCCCAATATTGTTGAGTGGGGGCAAACTCAGATAGGCCATCCTCGGGTTTTGCGATTATGCTCAGTCAGAATCGCGACTCAAGGGTACTTAGATCGTGGCCAACGATTACATGTAGGGCACAATGCAAGCTAGTAGAGTACCACCATCTATCAAGACATATATGTACGCATATAAAATAAGTACATATCTATATATATATATACACACATATATATATATATATGGACGTTTCCGAGTTGGGTCGTAGCTGCTGACATCCAGGGCAAAGCTCAGAGCTAATAAACGATTAGGGCAGCTGTTATGAAATTAATTTGGGATGGTTCGGTTTTCGTGGCTGATTCGCTTCACATTAATCATGATATATAGGGTCCATACTAATTACAAGTACACATCTCAATCCATATTACAATTGTGCAGAATCTACTTCAATTGGTTTGATGTGAGGTTTTCGATTTCCCAAAACCAAAGAACCATCCTTAATTGTCTTTGATGTACACTGCACTTAGGTGAAGGGCTCTCTGAACTCGGATGATTTAGGTTAGGGTTTCGGGCTAAGCGGCTAGGGGTTGTCTGATCTAGGTGTAGATGACTTTAGGAAATCATCGTTCCCCTTTATGTACAAGTTTGCCTGCGCCGCAGGTCTTCGATTCAATGCTCCAATAAACTTTTTAAGGGTCTGTTAAAGGTATACGTATACTAGTCGTACATAACCATTATCAGGTTTGGGATGCATTAGTATATCCCCCTACACCCCCCTCCACAATACCTTAATATACCTGCCGCATCTCAGATCGACCGCAAAGAGGGCAGCACGATCGCCTGGAAGAAGCACGATGGCTTCATGTCAGCGTGGCCTGCTTGAACTACATTTTTTAATTTCGTATAGAAACACTACACTGCCGGGATTACGTCCATGGTACTTGTACTGCATAAGTTCAGGCTTGAAGTTGATCTGCTACCTACGCCACCTGTGGCAGACTAGGCCCCATACTGGGTGCATGAATTGCAAATAGCTTAGGTGGAAGATCGCAAAACGTGTGGCAGCCTGGTCCCTGCCTGAAGGCTGGATTAATATGTGTATGTCTGTAATGAGTGATTGTAGCCTCCCCCTGTGATGCCATCGATGTGAAACCCCTGCCGCAGTTGAGCAGCGCTTTACCGTCGCCGTCGCCAACGGCGAGATCGTGCAGCGCGATGCAGATGAAGACTAGCTCGGTGCCTTGGCTGTGGCCATGGGTGTGTCTGAGCTTCTGATAGTCAAGTGCTGTGTGCGTTTGGCCATTTGGAGGTCAGGCAGCTATGCGCTATGTGCAGCGGGGTGCCACTTGATGTTTGCATCAAGTTCTCCTAGCTACTGCGCTAGAGGGTCCCTAGCTCCGGATCCTGCAGTGTACGTCAGCAGGCCTAGGGGTCGGGGAAGCTGATCCTACGGGAATCTTATTATTAGCTTGGCTTTAACTATAGCAGGTCTTGCATTATAGCTAGGTAGTCTCTGTGTGGACTAGAATGGTGAGGTAGACTTTTAGTTTTGGATGCTCCCTGGCTTGCCTGTCAAGATTTTAAAGCTAGTGGGTGAATGGCCTTCGCCGAGGCGTGATAGGTCTTAGACCACCCAACAATCTCTTGAGATCAGTTTTGGGGGAATACCTTAGCTTGGATGTCTAGCGCTCTTTGGAAAAAGCTTCGCCTGCGAAAGGTGGGAGAGGTCTGCGTGTGCTACATGGAGCGAGCATTTTGCAACTTGAGTTGGCATGGGTGCCATGGTTGTCATATTCCTTCTTGGGTAAGGATCAAAAGGTACTGCAGCATATAGCCTGTTCACCACCTACAGCATCATAAAAATATTGCAAAGCATAACTCTCCTGAACCGAAGATGCAGGGCTTAAGCTTTAGGTATGTGTTTGTTGAAATTAATCTAATATTGAGGATAGCATACTAATATATTCAGATGGTTATAATAACAACATTATAATGTTGTTATTATAACCATCTGAATATATTAGTATGTTATCCTCAATACTAATTTATTACTAGTAATTACTAGGTCTAGACCCTTCGCCCAAATCCCACAATCATCCGAAATAGTGCCCGGCCCCTGCCAAGACAGAGACACACAACTTTAAGATACATTCTATTGCTGCCACAATGGTATTATCGCTTTCCCGACGAAGCATGCACTGCCTCCTGCTGCTACGCATCCCTGCAATACTGCGTGGGACTCAGCCGTAATCTCTGCCAAGACCCGCCAGCCACCACTGCCAAGACCCACCAGCCACCAGCAGGTTTCATCTTGTGGATTACATCGAGCAGTCCACGATAGTCCCAGACCTGCAGGAGAGGGTTGGAAGCTTATGTGGGCCATGGGTGCTGTGGTTGATGGAGTTTGCTTGGTCTAGGCCGTAGGCCTATATCCGACACCATTCTATGCTAAGGACCTCGTATGTGTGGAGCTCTTCTCGGGTGTCGGAGCGGTAGCTCGCGCATTTAGTGTCTTGCCTGTTGGATTCCGAGAAGTTTCAAATGTTGTGTGATGCGATTGTCGTGGATACTTAGGAAGGTTTGGATGCCAAGCGCCACTTGTTTGTATTATCATCCAAGCTTTCTGAGTCTTGCTCGGGTTTGGTATGCAGGCAATAACCAAGTTCCGAAGCTCAGGGATGAGTATGATTGTCTCCGACATGACCCAGAGGAGAACATGCTGACAACAATGGGCTTTGTGAAAGCTCTCCAAAAAGTACTACGCTTGGGGAAGAATGGTCTTCTGTTCGTGGGCTTACCTTGTGCTAGCTACATATTCATGAGCTCCAGCCAACACCGACGGAGCCCAGAGCAGCCAGGTGGCAACGACAATCTAGGATGGGTGGCTCGGGCCAATACAATGTGCTGTCGGGCCATGCTTCTGGTTGCTGTGGCTATTGCACGACAATGCTGTTGGATTTTAGAGCAACCGAGCTCCAGTATGGCTATTTATGATCCTTATGTCAAATTCATCCTTTCAATCAACGACAGTGACCTCAACATTTTCCATCAGCAAACGTTCTGGCTCTGGCCTCAGCTAAGCCTATCTTGGCGATCGTCAGCATTCTCTGATCAATGCTATCAACCCCCCAGAGTAGTATGAGTAGTTATACAGATGCAGCCCAGGTGGATGGGTATCTTTGGTGGTCTATCTACGAAGCGCTCTCTGGCAGTTGGTTCAGTGTGGGGGCCGAAGTTACAGTCTGAAATACTTGTACATGTATTTCTAATTTATAATGTAATAGGATCAACAAGTCTACATTGTGCAGAGGCCTTGGCTCCACAAACTCGGTGTGCGTGCTGGCTACATGAACAAGGCAGTACGAAAAAGTATTACGAAGCAGGCTGGTTCTCATGTTCTCAGTTGTACATGCGTGGGACTGCTATGTGCGGGCTTTTATGACTTAAAACCATGGCCAGGCTCTGCGCCTCCAAGCGCAGCTCGTGAAGAGGGGTCCTGGTGGCAAAGTGACTGGGGTCCAGAATAACCTTCGGGCTTCAGCTGCATACCCTCGTGGTTTCGCAGACTACATCGCGAGCTGCCATCGAGCTATGACGTTGGGTGAAGCTCCGACCGGTGGGGAATTGAAGAAGGATCACATTGTGCATACAGAAGCTCAGAGGGAACAGAATTGCTTGTAGTTCAACTACCTTATCGCACTAAATATTACAGTGCGTTCATAATTGGTCCTTTGTCTTCTAGATATGTAATACTTATGCTATGTGGGTTAAAGCGATCATCCTGGTGTGGGCTTGGCATGTGGGAATAATTAGCTGATTCCATTAATAAGGGTCGGCTTTACGGTTTGAAATGGGGATGTGCCTCTAGCTAGGACACTCGGTATGATTGGTAGTATATCATTCCAGAGCGATGTTATCTTGGCTGTGAGGGCTTTTAAATTTGGGTGGATTCCATAAACAGTTCGAATTGCAAGATTGGTGGCTCAATCAGACCCCATACGAAATTTGAGGTCCAAACCAATGCCGTGTAACAACTTCCGAAACCTCCTCGCAATTCTATGTCCCTCGCACCCAGCTGTGACCTATCTACATACCGACCCCATACCTCGGCAATCCCAGGAGCTCCCACATGGTTCTCGGAATTGGAATGCTGCCAACTTGCAACCTATCCTGGACAGCCCTGGTGCAGTGTCTGTTCGTTGTGCAAGAACAGGGGTTTAAAACTAGTCTGATTTTGGCGAGGACTTCCTGAATGGAGAAGTATCTCGCGGTGCTTTCAAGCCGAATCCGCTGATTCCAATGCAATTAGAGCCTATGAGCTTGTCCTAGATGGGGGCAACCTGAACTGATGAAGTAATCCTCTGCATATATTACAGAATGTATACTACTGGATATTGCTGGGCAGCTGTGCTTCTGCAGTGTTACACATAATGATTGCCTCTCCAAGAGTCCGCGTCGATCTGAAACCAGCAGCAGCATCGAAGTGCAAGGCCAGTGCAAGGGATCCTTATGAGCTTCGTCCGTGAAATGTGGATGTTGTTTGGGCTTTGGGTGAGGTAGCTTGCTTACATGTTGCGATTTACGAGTTGTTCGGGTAAGTACTTAGCTAGCTGCAAAACTAGAATCGGGTCTTGTGTGAGGAAGGGTTGCTTAGGATTCGTTATGGGTCAGGGTTGGAGCCAATTATGAGCTGGGGGCTTTTGGGCAGTTTCGAAGCTTCTAGCTGTATATACATGATATATATATATATATATATATATATATATATCTATATCTATATATATATATATGTATATACATATATACATATATACACACATATATATATATATATATATATATATATTATGTATTATGTATACATATACATATATATATATATATATATATCTATATCTATATATATATATATATATATATATATATATATATATATATATATAAGTATGTATGTATTTAGAGGAGGTCTTGGTTGTGTAGCTTGTGTCGCTTCGAATTCTTTTTAGGTATATCTTGGATTGGGGTCGTTCAGTAATGACTGGTCATGGTCAGAAACCTCGAATATCTTAGGATTCTCTAGGTTTCGTACCAGGACGTTTTCGGGTTAGGACTTTTGGACGGTTGCTTTGGAGCTTTTGGGCACTGGTTTCGGAGCGCTAGCTGGTTGATCTAGGTATAGATTATAGATTTACAGGTGTTACCTGGGTTTTTGCTTATGTTTCGGGCTGACCATATACTTTTTTCTATTAAATGTGGAGGCATGTGGGAATTTCTTGGGGATTATAGGAGGGTTTTTTGAGGTTTTGAAGGCTTGTATGCAGCCATTAATGGGGCCTGTATAAAGGGATTTCAATAGAATTCCTACAAAGCCCATGATTTCCTAGGGTTTTCAATAGAATTCCTATTAAAACCCATAGATTTCCTAGGGTTTCTGTAGAATTCCTACAAAACCCATAGATTTCCTAGGGTTTTCAATAGAATTCCTACAAAACCCATGATTTCCTAGGGTTTCTAGTGCATTTCCAGGCCAGGCCGGGCCGCGATATTCAGCGATATTGGCCGTTATAATGCCTCGTCGGGGAACAATAGGAGCGATATTCAGCGTTATTTGCGTTATTCGGGGTTTCCCGGGTGGGGCTCCGGAGGCTCAATTTCTGTAATCGTGGGGGATATGGCACAATATCGGCTATGTTTCCCCCGCATTCGGACCATTTGAGCGAATCCGAGGTCAAGCGCTAGGCCCCAGGATGCATGCCATATGTGATGTTGCCAGAACTGTGGCTCCAGTGTTAATCCAGGGAATGTATATCCTTTCTACATAGCTACAGACTATGACTTTAGCCAGGAACCACAAATTAAAGTGTGTTTTGCAATTCGACTAGCGATGCATGGATATGGGTTCAGCTGTGTAGCTAGTTCATTTAGCAGGGAATCCGTGGGACTGCTTTGCAAGAGCTGTGGCCTTCCGACCGGCCTGCTGTGAAACATGTCTGCTGCGAAGAGTGAAACTCGTCCTACTAGATCATTGCTGCATGCTACATTCGAGGGTCGAGTAATATATCCTTTCCAAATCCCAAGTGTGAGGCACCCCCCAAGCGTGGATTGAGCAACCGTGACCTCGATGTGCAGCAAGAGGTAGCGAAGGCCCTTGCTAAAGGAGGACTCCGGAACTTGGCATGGTATTGCATCCCATCATTTATATGGTAACCTAGAAAACCAAAGCCTCCCTAAGCAGGACTTGGCCAGAGCTCTACACCTACCGCTGTCAAATCGTCCTCCCCAGCAACTACTCGTGCCCCATCCCTCCGGCGATTACGTGCGAAGTCTGCCATTGCTGCCGGGAGTGGCTCGGTGAGTGGAGGCAGCAGCAGGCCGTCCTTCAGCTCCGACACGCCTGCCAAGCCGGCTGGTAGTGCGAAGTCCACCCCAATGAAAAGCCCTGAGATGAAGAAGGTAAAGATCAAGAATGAGATGCCCACCCCGAAGAAATGCCTAGATGGGAACTTCGGGGTTGTGCTTTGCCAGCAAGACAGCCTTGTCGTTTATGTACATAGAGGAGTACAGTAGGTGTAGTTATCTGACGATGTAGCAGCTGCATACTTGTCGAGGCGCCAGCAGCACCTACACCTGCGAAATCTTCGGCTTTTCCGATGCCTGCTGCCCTTCGTGAAGGCTGGCCAGCTAAGTTTACGATGATTTGGGTGTTCATCTAGATCTAAATATCAAGCTCGAAATAGAAATCGGTTCGAGGGTTCGAGGTAGGATAAGCGCCTGGGCCCTAGCCGAAATCCATTATCCCTCACTATATGTCTATCTCTCTCTCTCTCTCTCCTCTCTCTCCTCTCTCTCTCTCTCTCTCTCTCTCTCTCTCTATCTCTCTATCTCTCTCTCTATCTCTCTCTCTCTCTATCTCTATCTCTCTCTATCTCTATCTCTATCTCTCTCTCTCTCTCTCTCTCTCTCTCTCTCTCAAATCCCTCAACCCCTAAAAGCCCAAATGCTGAAGCCCCTGAACCCCTACACCTGTAGCTAGACCTCATATGGTGTAGTCCAGGTGATACCCTACGTACCATGGATACCCGATCAACTTTGCCACGGTCTGCAACCATGGAGGATAGCCAAGCCAATTACGAGGCAGCAGATGCAGCGCCAGACACGTGGACTGTCCGAGACACAGTCCGTGTGATGATGTTCGATGACCCAGCCTTGCTGGGTCCAGGGCGCATGCTGGACCTGCCAGCAGGACTTACAGAGGAGTGGCTAGCCGAGCTTGGCAAAGTCCTCCCGGGGCCTACGGAACCTCATGATCCTGCGGGTTTCAGAAAGCTCTATGGTTTGGAGCCCAACACCGGCAGTACTCCCGATGCGTTCGATGAAGCCCTGCAGCAGCTACTCTTGTCTTATCATGATGCTGCAGCTGCAACAACCACAGTGCTTCAGCATGAGAGTGCTCGGCTCCTGCAAGTTGAGACTGAAAAGAAGAAAGGTGATGCTTTCATGAAGCAGCTTGAACTGCTTTGTGAGAAGGGTAAACTCTCAAAGGAGCAGTGTGATCAAAAGCGAGCTTGTGTGCAAGAGAAGCTGCAGGCTTCCGTGGTTGCTTTGCAGAGTGCTATGAATGCCAGGGTGGCCGACAAGTGTGCTAAGCAGCTGGTGTGTGTGGATGCGGTGCTTCACTTCCAGCAGCTGACCATGACTCCCCTGCTGGAGCCTGAGCCTGCATCAACGAGTGGTGTGGAGGATGCACCGGAGTTTGACATGCAGGCTTTTGAGGAGGAGTTCTCAGCCTTCCTCTCGGCACCAGAGCCTGTGGAAACCCCTGCGCCTGCTGTGCCATGCAAGGTCTAGATCTGCATCCAACATTATGTGCATACTGTTTTTGCATATAGTACTGCAATATATATAGGGGGCCTAGAGGGTATAATAAGAGGGTGTGGCTTGCACAGGTTGAGAACTTCATTTGTGTGCCCCCGCGATCCGAAAAGCAGCCAGACCTTGACGAGCCCATCTTCGGGCCTGTCGTTATCGATGATGACGATGGTGATGTGGATGTTCCAAAACCTCAGGAGGAGGTGCCGAAGGATGTTACTACGGCTCAGGATCAGGAGCTCGAGGTGCCGGAGGATGTTACTACGTCTAAGGATCAGGAGGAGGTGCCGAAGGATGTTACTACGTCTAAGGATCAGGAGGAGGTGCCGAAGGATGTTACCCATGGCCAGCAGGTGGTATCTGCTGCAGACCCAAAGGGGAAACCGCGCAGTGCAATACAGGCAGCATTGAATCGGAAAACCACAATCGAGCTGGAAGTGACTTGCCAATAATTACTTCTAAATTGCATTCATCAGTTTAGTCTTAGTCATATATATATATATATCATATATCTATCTCGCATTTGAACCTAGCTTTACCTCGACTAATCTCAGGCCAGAGCTCTGGAGGAGCGTGACGAGACAGAGGAGGAGAGGGAGTTGCGACTCGCACACAACCGCTACATGAGGTTTTACCGCTCGGTTCGTAGCGACCCTGCTGCACTCATGTACATAAGCTCAATAGGACGATTCTGATGTGTACGTTTCCTCGAAGCCTGTGTCATTTCAGATGCCTTACATCACATGTGGGGTTCTGGGTAGGGTTTAGGGTCCCCCCTAAACCTTGAACACTAAACCTCAAACCCTAATCCCCTAACCCTAAAAAAACAAAACACCCAAACCCACTGAATTTGAGGTGCCAGTTGCCCACCGGAGATCACCAAGATGGCTTTGCAGAACAAGCGCAGTGCTCTGGCGGAATCTTAGCGGTTCGGACTTATATGGAATAAGAGATAGGGTTATTATTAGAGCCTAGGGGTATTGTGGGGGCCTGGTTATGATATCCAATATAACTACATGGTCCCCCTTCTGACTGCATTCCTGCTAGCTATACGTACCTGAGATTCTGCGGTGCTCAATGGCCTCTTCGACGAATATTTGCAAAGTCAGGGAGACTGGCTTGAGAGCTCACTAGTGATCCGATTGAAGCAGTCTTCGTCGACACAAGCTCTTGGAGAGGAGGTCATGGTGCCTTTCAAAGAGCTGAAGGATGCGCATGGATTGAAGGTCGCAAAACAAATGCGGCACCAGAAGAGGCAACTTCAGGCCAAGGCCAAGCGTGGAGACCCTCCATTTGTTATGGATCATCCTGATATGCCTGGGGATGAAGTGCCTTGTCGTACAGCAATCGCAGCAGCAGTCACATGAGTGATGATGCATAGCATGTGTGGTGCATGCCGCAGCAACCACACAAGTGATGATGCATAGCATGTAATCGTGCTACATTCGAGGAGTGGGAGCTTATCCGGGTGTGGAAGTCGACAAGCTTCCAGCAGCGTTCCGTGGAGGAGCGTGAGCAAGAGCTCAGCGCCGCCGTGCTACTTGATGGATCCCAAACCAAGGAGATGATGTGGCGGGGCTTCATTTTACATAGTCTGTTGCATACTCTAGACGAACTTATATTAGTAGCAGCTTGCAACCTAGTATGCAAGCTCCCAGCCGTATAAAGCTACCAGCAGCTACCTATTGGGCTCTATTGGTTACGAATCTACTCTGAGTCTACAATGACAATCTCCGAGGTCGGCCTGTGTTTCGGGCCCCGATGCTGCCGGAGGAGTAGGCTTCTCAGTGCTGCCGAAGAAGCACGATGATACAGAGAAGTTGGACCTCCGCAAGCCAGCCCCGAAGCCGAAGTCGATCGATGCCTTGGCTCGAAGCAAGCAGCAAGACATCGAGGCGAAGCAGAAAGAATGCCAAGCTTTGGTCGTTGAGGTGGAGAAATCCACACGATTGTTCCTAGACTAATTCTGGGTTGCATCTTGTACAGTCTGTCTGGGAGCTGCACACTCATGTGGTTGACCTAAAATTGCATACTGATCGAGGTCTGAGCATCTACGGGCTGGATTCACGAATGAGCTGAAGGCGCACTCTGAGAAGCTAGATGCACATCACAAGGCCCTTTCGGAGGCTGTGGAGTCCAAGGATGACAGCAAAATGCAGCTGCAGATCGATGAAGCTAGCAGTTCTGTGAATGCCTTGACGAAGGGTGCATTCAAGACAATCAAGCCGCAGCTAGTGCCCAGTCGTGTGAATTACAGTGAATTTCGATTATCTTCAAAAAATTTCCAAACCCAGGCTATATGTTCACTATATGTTAAATCTGAACCCCAAAACCAGGACAGGCCCTGGCCGTCGCATTTATTTAAGTACTGAAGCCCCAACCCTCAACCCTATAACTCGAAACCAGAACTTGACTAAGTACATAGTAGATTAATAGTTACATAAGCCACCAATGCCCAGCCGTTTAAACCCAGCATCCCCCAAACCCCAACCCCTAAAAACCCTGTACTGAACTTTCATCACCTCATCCCTAAAAATATTGTAACTTCTCACACAACCCTTTAAACCCAACCCCTCTAAGCCCTGTACTTTAGTATAAGCTGAATAAGCCTTTCAACTGTACCCTCCCTAAACCCTGACCCCTATGCCGAATATTAGCCCAGGTGGAGAAGCCCGGTGCCAAGCGCAAAGCAGCTCCAAAGAAGCCTGCTGCAAGTAAGGGAGTGCAGAAGAAGGGCAAGAAGTGAGCACCAGTTTCCCAGCCATGCTCCTGATTTGCAAGGGAGCTTTTGATGGCTTTTAGTTTTGATCCGGGGTTCTAGGGCAGGGTGTGCAGTGCTTGCATGA